>JAZHYW010006912.1:0-32014 GCA_037355805.1 Ixodes ricinus
CATTTGTTTCCTTTTTATTTTTGGGCACAAGTTCGCCCCATTAAACGTTTAGTTTCTTCAGTTATTCGCCGCCTCATCACTTGTCCTTCGTGACATTTTGGTGGAGGTGCTGGGTACCGCTTTCTAAGCCCGTGAAGCGTGCACCTACGAAGACATCCCGGCCAAGTGAAAAGCTCAGCCCCGGAAGGCTACCCTTCACTGAAGGCGCCAACGTCCGAGCAAGCCGCCGTACCAAAGACCAACCTCCGGAACTCGGACCCCTGCCGCAGCAACGAGAGAAGAAGACCGCGACGATGACCACTCAACCCGTCGTTGTCCTACCCGTCGCTGCTCGCACGCCCGCGTCCTTCCATGGTGAGCCTTATGAAGACATCGAGGACTGGCTACAACAGTACGAGCGGGTGGCCCAGCACAACGGATGGACGGACGACCAGCGCCTGCAGAATCTTTACTTCGCGCTCGAAGGAACGGCCAGGCACTGGTTCGAGAATCGCGAGACTTCGTTGATCTCGTGGACCGCCTGCAAGAATGAGCTGAGACGAACTTTCACCAACCAGTATCGACGGGAGAGGGCCGAGGACCTTCTTCGAATGAGGACCCAGGGCGCAAACGAGACCATCACCAGTTTCGTCGAGGATGTCCTGCACCTGGTCACTCGCGCCGACCCTCAAGCCACCGACGAAAAGAAGTTGCGGATCCTGATGCGAGGTGTAAGGGATGACATCTTCGGAGGCCTCGTCCGCAACCCGCCGACCACCGTCGAAGCCTTCGTCACGGAGGCGACCAACATCGAGCGCGCCCTCCAAGCGCGCGCTTCCCACTACCAACGACAACCAGGCGTCGCTGCATCCACCTTGTTTAGCGGCGAAACCTCCCCTGTAGCCCCGGACATCCGCAAAATTATCCGGGACGTCGTCCGGGAGGAACTCAGCAGGTTGCTGCCAGCCTCGAGTCGTCCAGCGACACTCTCTATCGCCGAGGTTGTGCGCGAGGAAGTCAAACGGGCGGTCCAACCTGAAATTCCCATCAACGTGACGACGCCAGAAGAACCGACGTTGAGCTACGCCGCCATGGCCCGACGGCCGCCGCAAGCTCCCCGCCAAGCCACGGCGCCACCCCGAAGAGACGCCCCAACGCCGCACTACCCCCGACGACAGGAAGATCAGGCGCACGTTCACCCAGAGCAACCTGCGCCGAGGAAGACAGACGTCTGGAGGACGGCCGACCGACGCCCGCTGTGTTACCACTGCGGGGAAGCTGACCATGTGTACCGCCGATGCCCATACCGACGACTCGGGCTGCGCGGATTCCACCCAAACGACCCGCGCCCCCGGTATGGCGAACGCCCTCGGGAGATCGACGAGTACCTGCGACGACCTCAGTCCCCCGAGCCTGCGTCCCGCCGAGAGTTCCGGTCGCCTTCGCCACGACGTCCAGCTTCGCCGATGCACCGACCCCGACGTGAAAGCCTGTCGCCCCTCGCTCCACGCCGGGGAAACTAGGCGCGGCAACCCCTGGAGGTGGAGTTGCCGAAGACGACCGACGCCAAGATCCTCCACGAACGTCGGAGGGCCCCCACTCGAACGCTACCAGAGACCGAAACGACGCTCCTGCAACGGTGTCCAACAACCTAAACGTCGTCATCGACGGCCACGACGCATCAGCACTCGTGGACACCGGAGCAGACTACTCAGTCTTGAGTGGGAGGCTCTCCCGCCACCTTCGAAAAGTCACGACGCCGTGGGAGGGACCTCAAATACGAACCGCCGGAGGGCACCTCATCACACCAGTCGGGAGATGCACTGCTCGCGTCGAGATCCACGGTGAGACGTGCCCTGTCAAGTTTGTCGTTCTGCAAGACTGCTCGAGGGACGTTATTCTCGGAATGGACTTTCTTTGCGAGTATGGCGCCGTCATCGACCTCGGAGCAAACCGATTGACTCTACGAAAACCTGCTTCACCACCGGAGGAACCCAAAGCGACGTCATCCGCGGTCCGAGTCCTCGCAAGTCACGTGAACTTACCGCCGCGGTCGAGTGTTTTCGTGCCCGTCGGGAGCACCGAAGCTTTCTGCGGCGAATTTCTGCTCGAGGGGAGCCTCCAGTTGCTTCTAGGAGAGGAATAGGCGTCGCAAGAGGAGTAGCTGAACTTCAGGATGGCCGCACTGTGGTCCTCGTGACGAACTTCCGAAACGAAGCGCAACACCTCACGAAAGGTGCAGCCGTTGGCCACGTCGAGGAACTCCGAAACTCCGCCGAAATCGCCGCCATTACTGACGAATCCTCGCCACCTCAGCAAGACAGTACGTCGCCAGCGCAGCTCGACATTGACCCTAAGCTTCCGGGCCAGAAACGACGTCAGCTGATGAACCTCCTCACCGAATACCGCGACTGCTTTGCGACGTCGTCGAAGGTGCGCCAAACCGCCGTTGCGAAGCACCGCATCGTTACCGAGGACGACGCGCGCCCTGTGCATCGATCTCCATACAGAGTCTCCGTTAAAGAAAGGCAGGTGATTCAGGAGCAAGTTCAAGAGATGCTGAACGACGACATAATCCAACCTTCAAGCAGTCCATGGGCCTCTCCAGTTGTACTGGTTAAGAAGAAGGACGGGACGCTTAGGTTCTGCGTGGACTACCGGCAGCTGAACGCAGTGACGAAGAAAGACGTCTATCCACTCCCCCGCATCGACGACACGTTAGACCGGCTGCGCCACTCTCGATACTTTTCATCGATGGACCTGAAGAGCGGCTACTGGCAGATCGAAGTCGACGAACGGGACCGAGAGAAGACAGCCTTCGTCACACCGGATGGACTGTACGAGTTCAAGGTGATGCCCTTCGGACTATGCACGGCGCCAGCAACTTTCCAGCGTGTCATGGACACCGTACTGGCAGGACTGAAGTGGCAGAGCTGTCTCGTCTACCTCGACGACGTCGTAGTGTTTTCCGGCGACTTCGACGAGCACTTGCGACGACTCCGAGCTGTTCTCCAAGCCATACGGACCGCCGGACTCACCCTCAAGCCGTCAAAGTGTCGGTTCGCCTATGACGAACTGAAGTTCCTAGGTCACGTGGTTAGTAACGAAGGCATTCGCCCAGACCCAGAGAAGACTCGCGCCGTCGCAGCATTTCCAGCACCAAGAGACAAGAAGGCCGTGCGAAGGTTCCTTGGACTATGTGCCTACTATCGGCGCTTCGTTCGGGATTTCGCAAGGATTTCCGCACCGCTCACAAACCTCACGAAGGACGCCGAGAAGTTCGAATGGGCCGAGGAGCAGCAGCAGGCATTCGACGAGCTGAAGCGACGACTGCAGACTCCTCCTGTCCTTGGACATTTCGACCAGGATGCGGAAACCGAGATTCACACGGACGCAAGTAACGCAGGACTTGGCGCGGTACTGGTTCAAGTACAAGATGGAACCGAGCGAGTCATCGCCTACGCAAGTCGGACATTGTCCAAGGCGGAGAGAAATTACTCCACGACTGAGAAAGAATGCCTTGCGGTCGTCTGGGCAATCACGAAGTTTCGTCCGTACTTATACGGGAGCCCGTTCCGCGTAGTCACGGACCACCACTCGCTCTGCTGGCTTGCGAACCTCAAGGACCCGTCAGGACGCCTCGCTCGATGGAGTCTCCGACTGCAAGAGTTCAACATGACCGTGGTCTACAAGTCAGGTCAACACGACCGTGGTCTACAAGTCGTTCCGGGCCTCCCGAAGGGAGTAGCCCATGAGGCCTGGGCAGGGTGACGTACTCCGATTACCGGCCACAGGTATAACTCCCACGACAGCCAAACAAAGGCCGTCGCCGGTCACCTCCAGCGGCCGGACTCAAAGTCGTTCTTGAGGGTTGCCGCGTCCGTCGCGGCGTCCTACCGACGGTGGAAAATGCGTTCCGGAGTGCGCGGCACCGCGCGGGCAGCCGGAACAGGCCCCCACAAGGAGAGCCCGTAAACCAAGACGCTGACACCGCTCCACGTCACACCAAGACTGAATCCCACCACCCCGAGCTTCGAGAGCCCACCCGTTTTACTCTAAGCGGTTTCACGTACTCTTGAAGTGGGCAGCGCGGCCGTGCCAAGTGGGCAGCGCGGCCGTGGCCTAAGGGTTATCGCGCCTGCCTCCCACGCGAAAAGCCAGGGTTCGATTCCTGGCCGCGGCGACGCATCTTTTGTTTATTCCAGCAATCTAGTGTTCTGGTAAATTCGAGAATCCGTGTTGCTTGTTCGAGGTCCAGAATGTTCTACACGTCGAACTTTCTACGCCGATTATTCCAGAAGCCCACGCATGTACAGTCGGGAGCAAAAGTTTGCGGGGCACGGGAGCGCCAGCCGAAAAGACTGGCTGCGCCTTCTCACGGCGCGTTGCCGCTCTCAAGACTCACGCTTTGCGCATGCGCTTCCTTTCTTGTTCGCGGTCATGCTTTTTTCGCTCGCTTCCGTTCGACACCCACGAGATAACAGGGACTGGCGCAAGGTGCCGCGAAATGTTATCTGTAGCATGCGCGAGCTCCGTCACCCATCACGGTGGCTGAGGCAGACGCGCGGCATGATGGCTGTCATAGCGGCACCTTGCGCCGGTCCCGGTTATCTCGTGCACGTCGGGCGGAAGCGAGCAAAAAAGACATGACTTCGAGCACGAAAGGAAGCACATTCTCGAAGCGTGAATCTTGAGAGCGGCCGCGCGCCGTCAGAAGGCGCAACCAGTCATTTCGGCTGACGCTCCCGCGCCCCGCAAACTTTTGCCGCCGACTGTACATAAGGGGCTCCGCGTGGCGAGCCGCAGTCAGTCTCGCCCCAGCGTTCGATCCTGCTGCTTCGCCGACTTCGACGCCCGCGACGCTCTGCTCGTTATCATTTGTTTCCCTTTTATTTTTGGGCACAAGTTCGCCCCATTAAACGTTTAGTTTGCTTCAGTTATTCGCCGCCTCATCACTTGTCATTCGTGACAATATCTTTCGGTAGCGTGCCGTGGTGCGCTATATTGCTCCACGAGCGGGATCCGGCCAACGGGCCACCGGTTTCCAATCTCTGAATCATTGCAAACGTGCGTCAATCACGGTGCTCGCTTGTTGTTTTACAAACATTTTAACAAAAACTAAGACCAGCATAATAAAAAACCTTGGGCGATTTGCCCACGAGAACACCAATATAAGTATTTTCGACAATGGCAAAATTGAAGGTGTACCTGATTTGCATAAAAAGAATACCCGTATATTTTATTGCGAATTTTTATTTTACAACAAAATATGGTGATTATACCCATACGCTAACTTCATTATCAATTGATAATGGCTTTCCTTTCGAAGGCCTCGCCCTTCACGTTTGTTACAATTTGTGCGTGCGTTGTTTAGATATTGAAACACTCGCCATTGACAGCAGTGCGCATACGTTTCCGCATGATTATAAATTGTATTATAAATCCTAATAATGTAAATAAAGGTTTTTTCACAAGTAAATCACAAACTCTAATTAAATATTTCCTCCGAATTATTTCAGGAGATGGGCAATTGCTCCATAACATGTATACGAAAAGAGAATACGGTCAAACGTTACCCGGCCCCATTTGGCTACCCTTGCGGAGATGGAAAGGTGGGGAAAACACTTAATACCTCTGCTCGTGTCGAAAGTGTTCGGGGTGAAGTATATTTAAATATGTAGAAGGAATGAAGTAAAAAAGCTTTATTTTCAAAAAACAGTAACCTTTGTCCAGGTCGCTTCAAAAGGCTGCAAGGGCAGCCTCCGCGTGGTAGGCCAGGGTAAGTTGGCCTTCGGCTCTGGAACTAGCCAGCCCGTCGCTCCGTGATATGGGTGGGTGTGGGGAAAGTGGCGAGTGTGCGCATATGTGGGCAGGACCATAGCATGTGCTGTATGTTCGGGTAATCTCCGCTGGGTATTCATCGGGCTGTACCTGGTGCTTTGATTAATTTGATTGTGAAATATGGGGTGAGGAGAGTTTTGCCTGGATTTGCCCAATGATTAAGCCCTGGTGTCTATTGAGGCTTTTGTGGGGTTTAGGGTGTGTTTGCCTAGTATATCTAGCTTTTGAGAGGAATGTTTGTTGTAGTTGAAGTATTGTGTGTTTCGGTGTTGTTTCCTGCAGGTTGCGCACGGGTTGTTAGGTGCCCGGAAGTTGTGTGCATGGGTGATTGCATTTGCGCGCTCAATGCCTAGCAGACCCTCATGTCCTTGGAGCCAGAGGATGTAAAAATTAGTGTGTGCGTTGTCTTTAAGACAACCGGTTATGTAAATGTTGTATTGTCAGAGAGTTTGTTTAGCCGGAGTGATCTACAGGCTGCCTGCGAGTCCGCTGGGATGATGGTTGCTTGGGTTCAATTATCGAGTGTCTGTTCATCTGTTGCGATAGCCAGAGCGATAGCAGGTAGTTGTGCTTGAGCTGGGGTGTGATTCAGCTATTGGGGTGATGAAAACCGTGGATAGTTTTTTGTCTACAACTGGCACTTACGCCGAAAGGGAATCCGGTGCGAGACTAGCATTGGCCTGGAGTACATACTGATCCTGGGCTGTCTTATAGATGGACTTTGTAAATTTCTTTGATATGTATTTGGCTTCTTTCTTTTCTTTTCGGTGCCTCCCAGGGTTTATGTCAGTTGGTATTGGTGATACCTTAATTATTTCCTTATGTAGGGTCTGAGAGTGGCGTCGTACGTTTCTTGAGTTTCAGCGCATTTTTGACAGCCCAGGGTGCGTAGGATGGTGCGTCCCTGGATTGCCTTTTATAGACGTCTGAAGTGTCCAATATTGAGGTCCATGAGGCGTTCTTCTAGTGTATTCTGTGTGCCTGTGTCGTCTTTATCTTTTCCCACCTCATATACTCAAGAATTTAAAGGCTCATTCGCAGGTGACTGTCTCCGCAATTCAGATGGTTATGCTCGAGTCCCAGTAAAGCGACAGAAAGAAACAGCGGACACCGACAAGACTCAAACACGTGCATCATGCACGTGAAGGTATTTTTTAACAGGCTTGCAATCACTCGTGATTACTATACGAGCACCGAAAGACTGCAAGCCTGCCAAAGGTACCCTCGCGTACGTGCAGTGCATTTTTGAGTCTTGTTGGTGTCGGTTGTTTCTGTTTGTCGCTCTAGTGGGACTCGGGACATTTCAAGTGTATTGTTTTGTTCTCTTCAATATTTCACTATATCACAGAAGGGATAAGATATCTAGATTCAAATATTGTATCTGCATGGAAAATGATAATATGTACAGACAATATTTATTCAACCTCATCACTAAAACAATCACCGCTAAAGTTGTTTTTTGAAGTTGCGAACATCCTTCAAAAGTGGGGGCTCGCCTCATTTTATCATAACACACACCCTTTAATGTATAAAGGCTGTTCTGTGCAACAGCACCCTATTTTTATTATTTTATTAGTTATTACTAATTTATTATTTATTAAAATAAGTGTATCACTAGAAATAAGGGTGCTAAGAGAATGTAGACATAGGTGTAAATCTCCCAAACGGGCTTTCCCGCACTTGAGGTTGTGATTCTTTTTAGTTTTCACATGGCTTTTCAACAAAGGGTTTTGCGACAAATGTGCTGTTTCAGATATATTTGCGCAAAGGTGCAAATATGTTAATACCGTTTTTTTCAACAATAGATTTTTCGTGGTTCAGATTTAAGCGTTTCAACATGTCCTCCGCGTCATCTTAAAAGTGCGACTGAGCGTGCGGTCGCGAGGTTATTGTTTTTGTAGGTGCTGTAGTCACCCCAACATTCCCTCGGCCAAGTAACACTTACAGTTTTGATCTTGTTACAGCAGCCCTCGCTGCAACCAGAAGCTAAAGTGAAATGCATCAAACATTTGCCAATAGCCCAAAACGTCCGCTTGTTTCAACTCCACCCTGGAAACATTAATTGCCCTAACCATATTAGAGGCTCGCATCTGATGGGATCCGTAGGCGCTACGGTCGTGTTTTTCACCAAAATTAAGACAATGGGATGAGGTCCTGGTAGCTATTATGCGATTCAAAAATTGTTGGTTTCGTATCAGAAACGTTTGATGGTGTCTCTAACACTACTGAATCTTCTATTAGCATATTTTCCTCAGAATCAATCATATTCTTTTATACCAAACATATCAATTGTTTTATAAAATAGATAATATCAGGCAAACTTATTTTCTCTATCGTAATCCCATTATTCAACAAGGTCGCAAAAGTTTATTGTAAACTAATGTTAAGCCTTCCTTTCAGCGGTGCTGGTTTGGGACTTGTGAAGACATTACTAACAAAACACAAAGCGACATATGTGCCGGGTAACAAAAGCTCATATAACCGAAAATAGAGCCAAAAAACGCAATGTTGTTTCTCTTCAAAGTAGGCTTACGTTCAATGGAAAATATCTCAAAACAATTGGCTTCGTAATATTTTTTTAATTGTTTTTGAACAATAAAATGGTCCTTGAAATGGAACTTGAATGTAAAGTTTGTCGTTGTTATACTGGAAACTGACGGCCGGGGCTCGATTATTCGTTTCCGCGATTCACAAACAATTTAATTTCTAAATCACAGGCTGAAACTTAGCTTTTTTTTCTATACGCAACAAATCCAGGAACTAATTTACTACCCGCTAAAACAAGAGTGACTGTGACAGCACAGGTTTAACTTACCCTCATGCACATCGTAATTACTCTATTTGTAATATGTTGTTGGTTACGTGCTTACGAATATGAACATAATATCGTTCTCCAAATAAATTGGTATTAAACATTAGGAGTTATATAAGCAACCTACATTTATATCTAAACCTCATTAAAGTTCCAAAAACTTCTATTTTCTTATACTTTTTTTTTGCTAAGACGTTATACTGACTACACCATCGAATACAAGATATGATATTACAAATTCTAAATATTTTCATCTTCAAAACCGTAGGTATCTTCGCAATGCAAATATTTGAGGTAAACACAGTGACAGGAATGGAAAACAACACGTATTCTTCATGTGCCTGTGTTTCGTGTGAAAGTATTGTGTCGTAGGTGAAACAGACACATAAAATGTTTCCACGCAAACCACCATGCTTAGATGTCTAGGCTCGAAGTTGCAGTGTAATGATATTCGGGCCCTGCTCAAATAAATGTGGAAGCCATCACTTCTAAAAAAACAACGAAGCATTGTTTCTGGCGTGCGAGTGTGTATCATGTTTTTTATTAAACATATCGCCGTTCCCAGTACACCTCAACTTTTATGCAGTCTTTCAAATCATGTACGTTGTGACGTTCTCAGTGGGAACGGAGAGCCAAGGTTCTGTTATATCCTAAGTGACCCAGCGAGCACTGTGCTGTAGCAAGAAATCTTGCCACCAGTGGTCGCGAACTCATTTTTAAGAAATGTATGTTCCTTACGATCAATTATTTGCATCCGCAAACGAAATTAGGGCATTGACATCAACTAAAAAAATAACTTTGAAATTTTAATAAATGAGCATTCGCGTTTTACGCAGCCTGACTCCGAAGCTAAAGGCGAGAGAAGCCCCGCAAGCCCCTTCCACGATGACGAAAGAGGAGCGACATACTCACGACGGGCGCACCAAACGCGTTCCTTGGGAGAATCCATTCCACTCCGCTCATTTGCATTAGACAGCGCGCTTACAGGTCAAAATCCTCCGATAGCGGTGTGGGCATCTGGCGTCCGAGAGAACGAATGCACATCGTGCCGTCCACGTTGCCGCGTAGTCGCCCGGTGCCGAGGAAGAGGCTGCCGCCAGGCACCGACACACCGCGTTCATCGAGAGAGCAGAAAAATGCTGTCGCCACTGGTGCTTTAGATTCCCGCCACAATAAATTCCGAAAGCAAAACCTCCAACTTTAAACGAAAAACAAATTCTAGGCAGCGGTGAATCAAGCCGTCCGAACTACTCAGAACCTATCCGCAGCCAAGGCTAGTGAATTTTGCGGATTGCGATGAAGTAACCTAGTCAAATATTTGAGAACCCCATCAATCGCTACTCGGAATGCAAGCACTATCTAGTAAAACTTACGAATTGCAAATTTTATTAGATCGTTCTTTTATTGCGATAATGAAATCCGATATTCTGCTGCGTCTTTGTCCGCGCATCGTTTTCCTTTCTGGTATATATATCGAAACGGAATAACGAAAGAATGAAGTATAAAGAATAATTTTGATGGGTATCTACTAAAAGTGCAATCATTTATATAGACAATCAAGACTTCATGTTCTCTTACATGATTTACTTTGTTTGATTTACCTTAATCTCACGTAGACAATCGGTACGCAGAATGTGTTAGTTTCGCTCGCTTCCCAGTCCTCCCGTGAAACGTCTGTGTGTCCATAGCGTAATATCCCCTAATACTGCCAAACAATACAGTCACGCGGTTACCCCACATGCCTCCCGCTTTTGGCGTAACAAAGTAACTGCGGCTTCAAGGACTTTCCAATGGGAAAGCCCGCTTCGCGACCGGCTCAGAATCTAATGGTAATAATATATATATATATATATTTTAAATAAAGATTTTGACAGTTCTGGGTTGGAACGTCCGGCTCAGGTTCTTGTGGTCATGGGTTCGGTTCTTGTTGTGTGGCATCCGCAGTTTCTTTCATTCTTCAAAAATGTATGAAAACTTCCTCAGTTATTTTGTTCTTTTTCTCCCCCTCTGAAATCCCTGCCTCACGTTATGTGACGAATTTCCTTGAATTTATTGCGACACTTTCCTCGTATGACTCCAGCGCTTGTGGGTCGGATCACCAATCAGGCCCAGCCTCGTCCGCCCCGAAGGAGATTGCATAACGTAGAAAACTATCCTCCGTTGCACTTAAAGGGGCCCTGCAATCATATTTAAGCGTCTACCTTTTTTGCTGCTTCCACGTCTCTTGGGGTTCGGGCGAGCGAGCGGGCACGGAGAGAGTAACTGAATATCAGTGCGTCATATTTTAACCGGACTACGCGGAAACCTCCTCCACCGACGAGGGCGACCCGCGGTACCGAAAGCGCGCAAAATGTGACGTTTTTGGTCCTGGGCTTACTACTGGTCAGAGCCGCTAAAATCTTTTTTTAGTCGAGATACAAAATATAAGTGTCGCGAACCGTTTCAATCATGTATGAAAGTAGTTTTTGTTCAGTATTTTAGATCAGAAAATAAACAAATGCAGTTTATAAAGTGCGGAAACAAGAAATGACCCGTCGACATACCTGCCACCAAGCGGCGGAAAAAGCGGCGCATATTAGAAAGGGCTAGTGGGATGAGGCGCCGACGAACGGCGAGCGTAGAAAGGTCCCGAAGCGTAGAAAGGCCATTTGGCGGCATGGCAGCGCGAAGTGGCTCCCGTTCTGTACTGATCTTTACCCCGTGTTTGCTGTCGTTTGTGGCCAATGAAGTGTTATGCCGAAATCGTCTTTAATCGCGCAGCAAATGCATTGCGAGCCGCCCTGGCCGCTCGCTTCATATAGCCTATCCAACACACGCTTTAGTGGCGCCCTCTCGAGCCGTCGACACGGAGTGCGGCAGCCGTGAGCACTCGATGAGCTCACTGTCCCTCCTCTGGTTCACGGCCACCCAAGCCAGGACCTACGACGTCATGAAGGAGGTTATTTCTTGCTTGTTTTTGTAATTCTAATTTGCCTATAACTTTTAAAATAAAGCGAATTTTGCGAAAAGAAAAGTTTCATTAAGTTACTACGTTCAGTGCGGTTAGGTTCGGTGCAAATTACAAACCAGTCGAAAAGTTGTTGCAGGGCACCTTTAATTCCGACCACATTTGACGCTACCATCTGACGGAGTCATTCCAGCAGCCCAGAAGGTGCACCGTCTACGGCCCTCGTCGTCTTTCTGGATTTCTTATCACCTTCTGAACCAACCACACACACGAAGTGAAAAGCTCAGGACGACGGCGTATTTCCTAGGTGCGTTTCATATCAGTGATATGCAAGGCACAAAGATGATAGCATCGTGACGATGCACTTTTCCCGCTGCTCGATAATATACACGATTCACTACGCATACTTGTTTTATAAAAATTTTGGGGAACAATTTTTTGCGTAAGAATGACGCCTTCACGGCATCGCACATTCTTTTCCGCTTAAAATCGCGACATGGGAGATGACCTCAACCTAGCCTTTTCATACGAGCGGATGCGCGTAAATAAAGACGTCCCCTAATGCCGCGGGTTTAGAGAATACAATTATCATATCAACCATAATGAGTACGGTTGATCCCTTCGCATTCTAAGAAACTGCTTTTTTTTTTCTGCACACAAGGAGAAAACTCTCGAGAGTGCCTCGCTGACGTCACAATTGAGACTTTACGTGTATGTTCGAAACTCGGCGTGTTTTGACCTTTCCTTGCCTTCAATTTGAAGATTCGCTTTTGTAATGTGTACGCAAAGTAAACTCTCTTTCTTCTTTAAATTATGTTTGTGCATTTTTTATATCTGCACCGCTGCAGTATTCTCTTTTACATTCTCGTATAAAAACCCGGTGATACCTGTACATCCGTAAAATGGTTTTTTTTGTTTCCTAATATTTTCAAACGTCAAGTGAAGTCAAGTAAAAATATTTTAAGCACGTTGCTACTGTAAGAAATTTTAGACAGAGCTTCCAAATTTTAAGGAAAACTGTTTACTGGACGCCCTTTGACTGTAACCTTCAGAATGTAATGAATGCAAAGGTAAATGAAAATTAAAAAAACAACAAGGCACTTAATTTAATCGTGACTGGTTATAACAAATATGTATAATAATAACGATGTATCACAATACGAAGCGAAGCAAAACATTAAGAACGACTGTCCAGAGTGAGAATACGCATACTCAGAAATAAGGCTGTATACTTCTACCAAGTGTGAACCCGCAGGCAGGGGCTACCAAAGCACTGCGGAAGCCAGCGAGTTCGTAACGAACGAATTCATGGGACAGGATCGTGCTCCGAAAGAACAACAGGTCAAAAATCAGGCGTGGAATTTAAACGTCTTAAAATAAAAAAATAAGGGAACCCTAGATTTCACAATTACTACGATAGAAGTTTGCCGAGAATCGGCTGTTTTTGAAATATTTTCGACGGCAACTTCCGGTCCTCGAGATGTCTCGAGAGGCGATGCCTTTGCAGACAACGAGCGCATGACGAACGCACACGTAATGACTGGAGTATGCCATCTGCAACAGTTTGAAATGTTTACACAATGATACGATTTTCCTTTTTTTATTTATTTGGAACATGGCCGGCCTAAGAAAACTAATCCCGTTTATAAAATCGAATTTCATTTTTGTGCAATACGGGATACTGTCTGAAGAAAATCGTCACACGTATAAAGATCTGTTAAAAAAATACAACAAGAAAAATTATTTAGAGCATGATATCAAAGGAGCGTCGAGTCCACTTTCTGATTTTGCAGTTAACGTAAATTGTAATGAGAGGGCAGTAATTTTGACTCTAACATGAGCGATTCGAGGCCCCAAACTTCGTTTTTCAGGCTCCCAATATGGGTATCTGTTCTGTACATGCCTTGCAATCATCAAACTAAAAAAATCCTACTGATTCTTCAGTTTCAATTCATACTTCAGCTTCATACACCCCAAGCGTGCATGACCGAGAAAGAAATCTCTGTGCCCCTAGAGCATTTGTTCTTAAATGAAGGTCCGCGGACCCTTTGGGGTCCGCGAAGGCATTTAAGGGTCCGCGAAGAGCCACCTCTTCAGTCAAGCCCGGCAATAAAAGTTGTCTTTTTCAAATTTAGAAGAAACGCTCCGATTTTCGAGTGAGTTCTCAAGTGTTTATGTGAATCAGAGAAATCTACTTCACATAACCCTTACTTATATGAATTTATTAAATCATTATCACAATTAACATATACCTTTCCTTTCCCCTCACCACGAACGGGGTCCTCCATCATCTCCGCTGAGACACAAGGCGTCCGCGAAACATCAATGGTTGAGAACCACTGCTCTAGAGGATTCGAGTTTACTCTTACCCCGAGAGTAAAAAATAAGGAGGCCAGAATGTCAACTGATGTAGTCAGTCTCGCCCTAGCTCACTAACGAAGATTCTAGGTCTAATGCTCCAGATGTCGAGTATAGAAGATGGAGCCGAGCGCGGCTTTGTCGACTCACAGCCAGCTGTCACGCCAACCCTTCGTCGCTAGCTGCTGTCGCGTCGACGCTCATCCTTTCTCTTGCTTCGAGATTCAAGTGCGCCGATTAAATCTTTATTTTCTGTTTTGCGCTTGTCGACCTGCTTTCATCTGCGACAATATATATGACATTTTCTTGGATCACACGGATGTACAGCTCAAGCAAAGGTGCTGTCAGAAATCCTTGAAACAATTGCTGGCCTGCACTTTGACCACCTCGACCTTGGTACACTTGACGACGTCATTGTCGAACGTTATTCGGCTTCACAGTGTTTTCACCTTTGCAAATATTGAGGAAGCGAGTTTCATAAGAAGGCGTTCGCGTACCTCAAGCGCCGATCAAAGCTGTGCACGGGCACTCTTAGATTCCGAAATCTCACAGCAAATTGACCCCACGAATAGAAGTTTCGTCGATCACCCGTTACCAACCTCATTGAATGCGGTCGTGTACTTCCTCAGAAAGAACCACTGAACCAGCGAAGCCATTGTATCGTCTGCTAGCAAGGCGAAACAGGTTCTGAAACTTTTTTGCGTGCTTTTGTCATCGCTTTATGATACTGCGACGATAGAAAAATTCCGTGGACACCTAAGCATTTAATACGAGTTGTGAATACGAAAGCATGAATGTCGCTCTGCCGCTCCCTTAGTTCGTCTGCGGTGTACTGGCGTGGGCGGCCACGTTTCGGTACTGCCAAAGTTGAGGCCGCCGAGGATATAGATGCCGCAGGCGCCGCCATGTTCTCTCGTCGCCGGGAAGAGCAAAAGCGGCCACAGCCGCCCCCCCCTCCCCCTTCGCCGACACCTCGGACATGAGAGCGGCGGCCGAGGGAGCGCCATCCTCGGCGCCGAGAGGATCAGAACTCTCGGCGGGTGCCGCAGCGCCATGGAGAAGGCTTCTCTGTGGGGTGGCGTTCCTCGAAACTATGACGCGCGGCAGCCATTTGGAATTTATCGATCAATTCTCTGCTACAGACTACGGGCTTCGCTCCATGGGACAGGGGAAGTTAAGTGCCATTTGGAGCGGCCTCGAAAGCTGATAACGTCGCCTCGTTCCAGGAGACAGTGAATGCTTACAAATAAATTATTTACCTTTTTACCAGAAAATTTCTAACCTCACGTCGAGCCTTTGTGCAATTGTCCATAACAACGGCCCTAGCAACGGTTTCCTTGGAGCGCCGCGCCATGTTGTGACGTCATCACTTATGGTGTGAATTGCTTCCCGCCGACCAAGTAGGCAGCGGCAACCGCTAGGTGGCAGCGAGCAATTAGAGAGCCTGCATTACAGAAAATGTCCAACTGCGTGATCTGGGTCATGTGGTTTCTTGGCCGCGTTTGCAATACGAGGTACAGGGGACGAGCGCGGTGGTCGTTCGTGACAGTCTGCGCCTATTCGCATGCTTTCCTCCTAGCCCCGCGATAATGCAGCGCATGAGCATTTGCAACAAATCTCTGATGGGAGCGTTTGCCATTAAACTGCAAACGCTCCCCGTGGGTTAAGTTGGGCCCTCTCTACAATCTTGGATCTGTACGAACACATGGGTGACGGAGGCGACGCCGCCGGCTTGCTCCTTTTTTGTACTGATAGGACCCATTGTATGGTCCTATATTTTTGCAAAATTTGTTTTGAAAATGGCGCGATAGTTTCATGGATAAATTGATTTATATTCAAAACCCTCGGACCCGCGCCATTCGAAAAAGCCGCCTTGGTAGTTGGGTTGGTGACGTCGCTTGCTCACCGCGTGGCGTCCCAGCATGCACTCACAGACTTGGCTCTCTTGGCATCTCAAACTTCAGCTTCCTCGTTTAAATTCCGCTTTTCGAGTATGCGGTTCATGACGATTACGTCTATGGCATCGCTCGCTTAGTCTAACTCTTCGACACTGACGGCGGCAGCGATGAGAGTGATTGTTACCAAGAGGTGTTGGAAGCTGGTCGTTTTCACTGCGACCCGCTGGCGACCAGCGCCAGCGACGACGACTCACGGACGAACTCGCCGTGGTCGCCGTGGTCCGTGACAATTTCGCAGGTGCATGCAAGGAGGAAGAGCTCTCAGAGTGCCGGGTGGCAAAAGCGAGAATAGCGCTGGAATAGCCGAGTAGCATCAGCAGTTTTGATCGTACCGTGGCGAGGCGAGCTGGGTGATCATGGGGGCGCCTAGAATAAGGGAGCTCTATGATCACCTGGTTTAAGGCACCATGTTGTGACTAACTTGGCAGCGTTGCCTAGCCAACAGACAAGATGATCAGCATTCCTAAACGGATGATTATAATTAATAGAGCTCTAATAATTGCGAACCTAGGTGTAGATAGTAAGTAATCTACGAACATTTCATTTCAACAGTAATCAACCAGTCTAATTTTCGTGTCCAAACCCCTTTAAGGGTGTCAAAGCAAATAGTGAGCTGTATTGTAATCTAAGGTAGCGCCATATGAGAAACGTAGCTAAAAACAGACGTAGTTGCCTGCTTTTACTGACCGACGGTGACTTTTTTATAAAAAAAATCGTTTTTTTTTGTTTAAGCTGATACTTTGGTATTTGTGAGTTTTTAAACATTGACATCTTATCCCGACCAGTTCTGTTCGAAAAGCTACCCCTATTGGAAAAACGTACAAGAAAACTATCTGCTGCTTGTACAGTTCTGGTATGACACCACATTAATTTCGTGTAATTACCAATGCAGCTGGTTTGGTTTGGCGTTTCACATAACTGGAGAAACCGGCACCGCTATGGCTCCGCGTCTCACTATAGTCGCAGCCAGTTTGCTTGCCGATGTGATTCGGTGTGGCTGCTATGATTTTGCGTCCGATGACGTAGGCGACCGTCATCTTTCCAAACAACGCTTACGTCACAGGACCACTGGTATCACCAAATCATACATGCGGAAAGGCGACCGCCAGCTTCCAACGAAACGTCCATCATTTACCAACGGTATCGTTACATATACCATGCATGTCGAAACGGAACATAGACCGACGTTGAGCTCACACAAATTCCTCGGTCAACTCTTCACGGCGACGTCTTGGGGCGACTGTCTCGAATAATGTGCACCACAAGTATTCGACAGCCGTACCAGCCGTACCGCATAGCAAAGCCAACGTGCACGGCAACAAACCGATCGTGACGCCAAGCCGAGGATACCGCGTCACCGGTCGACAGCGGCCAACGGCCCGTTGCTCGTACCGTGACTCGTACACGGCCAACTCGGCGTCTTTTCGTGGCTCCTCTCGTCGCAACCAGCTGGAACCCCACGATTCGGCAACCGAAACCGGCGTCGGCTAAAAGCGAAACGTAAAGCGGCCGCCCAGTAACTTCCGCTTCCGCTGCTCGGCTTCCCCGCTTCCCGTCGTCGCGGAGAAGATGGCGGAGACGTAGCCGCGTTGGGGACGTCGTCTCGTTCGTTGTACGGGACAGATGTTTGGCGGTCCGTTTCTACTGCGACTCTGGTTCTCAACTCGACGGCGCCTCTCATAGTTCACCCAGGTGTGGTCAACATGGGTCAGCGCAGCGCGGTTAGCTCGCCTCGTCCGATCGCCGACCTCGGAAGTTCGGCCGGTAGGCCTAGGATCCGAAGGCGTCTGTCTTTCCGTGAAGCGGTAAGCGAATCTCGTCCCCTTTTCGTTCTACTTTTAAATTAAGTTAGGTGCGCTTCAGTGTAAGCATGCGTGCCAAGTGTTCGTGACAATTTTGAGCTAGAATAATTGTGCTTCATCACGGTTTGTCATTTACCGAAAATGTAAATCGAGCCGATGAACGAGGAGCCATGCTTGAAAACGATGTATGTATGATGATAACTTCTACCTGGGCGGCTTAAAAAAAGACAAGACTGGTTACGGTTGGATGCGAGGCTGGTCCCAATGCTATGGTAAGCACTTATACTCTGTTTCATACTTACCGTGCAACGCTGTCAAAGCTACTGGCGCGAGCATGGGCCTTGATCTCGTTGATCATTTGCACGCGTTCTCGCGCAAACAAAACCATAGATGAAGCCACGCGCTCGCGCCAGTAGCTTTGACAGCGTTGCACGCTAAGTATGAAAGAGTATAGAGCGCCTTTCTGAACGGCATATAAGCAATATAGCGATCAACGAGACGGCGACGAGCGACGAAGATTTCTCACTGTCGCTGCTTGCGTCGCTTGGTTTTCGGGTTTCTAGAAAACGTCGCCTTGGTCGCTTGCACCAATCGGTTTCATAATGTGTGTCTCGTCGCGCGGCTGACTAATTCGAATATAATCGACCTTTTTTTTTTTCGGAAATCGTAACCAAAGAATTTGGACCTACATTCGCGACCAAATTTTGCGACCCTACCGGGGGCATGGAGCTATCGAATCACCGAGCTGGCGTTGCCTAGAGCCGCTCCGCTTCTTGTTTTAAAAAGCTTTTGGTGCAGGAAAACAACCGAAACAACAGCAGTCGACGGCCCGCCCGCAGTGGCCGTTTCGCCATTGCGCCATTGCGCCTGTAGCGTTCCCCTCGCTGGGCAACGGGAAGGGGAGGAAGAGGAACGCGATGCGCCATGCACTTTGCCCATGCAAAGTAGAAAATGGACCAGGTGGGCTAGTTGGTGCATGATTAACTTGTGAAGCGTGTCCCTGTTCTTTAGGCGCTTCACAAGTTAATCGCTCCGCCATGCGCTTTGCCACAAAGGAGAAAACGGTCTATGAGACCGTTTTACTGAAAGAGGGCGAGAGAGAAAAGGGGAAAGGGCTACCGGCGCTTTCCTCCTTTCTGATTGTGTAGAAAGAGTGAAAGTCCCGGATGAGAGGCTTGGCCGGTGTTGGGTGTCTGCTGTGCCCCAACTTCGTTCGCGCTTTCTTTTCTGTATTAAACTCGCAAACTTAATTAGAGCCACGGGCTTCGATGGCAACAGTTCCCCGGTCATCGGGACACCATTGCTCGGTCGTAGGGTGCACGAATAACGACAGAAAGCGTCGAATACTGTCCGAGGACCTACGTAGCTTGCACGGAATCCGGCAAGGCGAGAGCGGCTGCAATGTCTTTAAGGTCCATCGCTTTCCACATGACCCCGGTCTCGGCGGCAGTGGATTGCGTCCGTAAACCGAAAAGCGTTTCCTCAACGCCATCCTCTCGACTGTGCTCGGAACATTTTGTGAATGGAGCGCGCACCGAATGCTGTACCGCCGATGAACATGGGGTACGCTCGCAAGGTGCGTGCCAGTTTTCTCGTGATAATTGCTGTTTCAGCTTGTAAAATTTTGTAACTGAATTTATCTTAATATTGATAATTTGCAGTGGTGACTGACTCAATTTTATCATCTACAACACTTAGTTGAAGGCTCATTTCCGCCGCCGGGTGAGGCTATAAATTGTTGAAAAGGTAGTTCTATCGGTTTTCCTGAATCGCGATCTCCTGCGCGATACCAGAGAGCCGGCAAAAGCGCTCCTTGGAGTGCCGCTGGTGGGTTGTTTCCGTTGATTGGGCGCTTTGAAGCGCTGGATAGTCGCTGCAGGGTACGTCTCGTGTGTTGCGATCTGCGTTTTCGAGCCCAGTGGGCACGTTTCTTTGTTCGAGTCATGGCATCCGCCAGTGCGGCGACGGGGAGAACAGCGGCAGCGAACGTGTCAGCGATAGAAATTGGAGGTTGGTACTCAAAATATTGCATCAAATAGTAAAATAATTCGTGGCTGCCTTGAGGCTTTCGGCGGTTCGATATAAGTACATCTAGAACGTCTTCGTCGTTCATCCACAAGGAAATATAGGAACACGGACACGCAAGATAAAAGCAGCGCGGCAAAACGATCTGTAGCAGCTCCGGGTGTTTACAAAAGTTAATTGAGGTTCCCGTTTCGTGTATCGCTTGTTGATTACTACTAAACGGCTACGTTGAAATAGGCCCATTGCAAGCAAAAATTGATGAATGGTTCATCATTTCCAGTCATACGGAAAGCGATGGAGCTTAGAAACATTGCAGCCGCACTCGCCTTGCCGGATTCCATGCAAGCTACATAGGTCCTCGGACAGTATTCGGCGCTTTCTGTCCTTATTCGTGCACCCTATCACCGAGCAATGGTGTCCCGATGACCGGGGAACTCTCGCCATCAAAGACCACGGCTCTAATTAAGTTTGCGAGTTTAAAACAGAAAAGAAAGCGCGAACGAAGTTGGGGCACGGCAGACACCCAACACCGGCCAAGCCTCTCATCCGGGACTTTCACTCTTTCTACACAGCCAGAAAGGAGGAAAGCGCCGGTAGCCCTTTCCCCTTTTCTCTCTCGCTCTCAAAATGGCGCTACCCACGATGCCTGGCACGTCGCGAAAAAAGTGGCCGCCGAAAGTAGGAGAGGAGGGGCGGGGAATCAAGAGCGGAGGGAAGCTAGACTGCTAGCGCCACACAAGAGCGAGCGGCCAAACGCAGAAACAGTCTTTTTGTTTTTTTCCTTTTTTTTTTTTTCGGAATCGCGGAGAAGAGAAAGTCAACGTCAACCCTTCCCCTTCGCCGTCCCTGCGTCCGCATCTCCGCAGCGGTCGGTCGTCGCTTTCGTTTGCGTTGGATGTGCCGGTTGTGCGACGAACTGCCCGGAAAGGTCGGTATCTGGTGCTTGGAGCGTTCGGCGATTCATGGGCCATATACTTCGTTTCACCTTAGGTTTGAACGAAGTCAAAGATATACTTCGTTTGATGTTACGTGCGAGCGAAGGCAGTGCTAGGCGTGCGAGCCGAGCACTCATACGTTCGCTGCTTTGCACGCGCGCTTATCCAGTTAATGATTTTCCTCGGGCTATCCTCTCATGCTTATAGCTTCGCCTTCGCTCCCACATAGGACTAAACGAATATAGAAGCGCGAGACCGACGCTTTGTGCATTGCTGCTTTGCTCGAGCGTGCGTGCGATGCAGTAGCGCAAAAAGCGCTGGGCTCGCGCTTCTAGCTTTGGTTTCGCTCGCACATGAGGTGAAACCAAGTAATATGATACGCAACTTTAGCTTCCGTGAGAAACGAGAGCAACTCGCGTTTTAGTGCTAAGGACGAAAAAATAAAACGTGAAGGACACGGACAGACATGCACACAGTGTAGATGTCTGCACCTGTCATTTACGTGTTCACTTTTGTAATTAGCATACCTTATCAGTCTTCGTCGCTTACTCAACGGAGGCTCGAGCGGTAGCAGCGTCCACAATAAACATTTTTACTACTACTTTACGAACTGTTTACATTGTTGCGCCTGTAGTCCAGTTGAAGCTCATACACGCGACGTTCCAAATGTGGCTAATCGGACACTCCCACTGAAATGACGGTCCTCGGCACCTGGGCGTCGAAACTACTCAGTCAAAACTGTTTGGTTCTCTTCCGTAGCACGACACGATGGTCCGACGACGGCGCACTCCGCTGGCACACCGACAACTCTGCCGACGCCGCCGGCATCGTGCATTGTTGCCAGCGCCCTTTCGAATCGCCGCCGTCGCCGCAGCCGTTTCTCCCGGAGTACGAAAACGACGGTGACGAAAACACAAAAACAAACGTGGTTCGGGGAGCGGCCGCTCATGACCCAAGCGCTCGCAGTCTTACTCTGCCCTTTCTGCTCTGCGCTACCATATTGGTCACCGCTTCGCGCGCTTCTCCTCTCCTTTTTTCTGCGGCCGCTCGCCCTATGGCTTCGCCGTCGATGTGCCAGGCTTTCTCCGTATAGAGGAGGCTATGACTTTGCCCTCCATCCTCACAAACGCGCACAGAAAAAAAAAAAAAAAAACAGCGATTACTTTTGTGTTTGTTGCTTGACGCGAGCTCTGGCAGCGGAGTGTTGCACAAGGCGACTCGACTCGGGGGACTCGGGGGTGTTGCTTGCGTCTTTGTATTTTCTCTTTCGTCGCTTCGCCCGTCTACACTTTCTTTTCATTTCTTGTCGTCATTTTACAACGGTGTCATTGAGGTATGGTTGCGAATTTCCGAGGATGTCTACCAAGCTGACGAAGCTTCCGGACGACGATGACATGCCCGGAAGTTCTGACGGTGATAAAATTTTTGGCATCGCCCCGTGATTTAGCTAAAAGTACTGTATATAAAGGTTTGTTTCTTCCTCTTTTGCCCAAACTTTCCCCTGTTCTTAAAAATAAATAAAAAAAAGGTCGACCTATATTTTGAATTTTTTTTTTTTTTTATTCTCAGTGGGTTCTTAATAAATAGGGGTCGACCTATTTTTCGAGTATATACGGTAACTTTAGTTTTTTTTGGGTTACGTCGGACGTAACTCGAATGCTTGACGTTGTTACGATCGGCGACCGGCCGTCTGAGCCGTTGTTTACAGAACACGTCGCCTGGCGCCGTATTGACGCCGCCACACCTGGGAGCGGAGCTGAGCCGGACTCTTCCCTCTGGCTGCGGGGGTCAGTCGATCCAGAAACCAGGTGCACTGCCGGGAAAGGATTCCGGGTGACAACGCCGACGGCGGGACTTCCGGGCGAGTACGTTCAGCCCAAGTTTTCGTCCGGCGCCACTTGCGGATTATCCCGCTAAACCTTTCCTGAGCCTCGACGCCGGATAATGAGGGGGTCATCTCTTCACGGCCAACATGTCAAGAGCTGACAGCGGACCCTTTGTCACCGACTCCTGGCGCGGCTTTTCGAGGTCAAGAGTGCCCCGGCGCCGGATTGGGAAGCCCGTCCCACGCTGCAGGATGTGCGTGCGTGCTCGTGAGGACGAGTGGGGGCGGGGCCTGAGCCTGACGTTCGTTGGCAGTTCGGCCACCATTGGCTGCCGACCGCGGGAGCACCGACAGCGACTCTATAAAAAGAGCGAACGAGAGGTCGCAAGTGTGCTCTCGGACGATGGTGAAACTTCTGTAAATATGTAATTAAACAGAATTTATTCGTGAGACACCCTCCCGTCTCCTGACGTCCCTGCCCGGAGTCGGCCTGCGATTCCTGTCCTCGCCTGGCCAGCCTGAGGCTGCTTGGGGAACAACTACGGTCACAACAACTGGATGGCAGCGGTACGATTCGACTCCAAGCCACGGAAGAGACCTGATGGGAGCGACGGCACGGAACCTGCGGAGTTCGGGCTGCGGCACCGGTGAGTGTTCGACACTTTTCCTTTGAGATTTACCAGGATTTGGATATCAAAGAGTAATATTTAATCTGGTTCTGAACGTCTACCTGGAAGAAAGAAAAGGGCTACTTCCAGGTGTGTGATAGGAAAAGTGACTTACACGTCAGGTATCATGGATCTTAAGGCACTACGCAAACCAGATCTAGAGGCAATTTGCCTAGAGATGGGGATCGACATTGCGGGCCTGAAAAGAAAGCCTCTAATTATGGATGCTATTCATCGGTCGGGTGCTGACGGGGACGAACTGCGGGAGTGTTGGGAGCTTATCCAGGAACGCGAAAAAAAGAGCAAGAGGAAGAAAGGAAACGCGTGGAAAGGGAAAGGGCGCAGAAAGAGTCCGAGGAGAGAGCAATCGAGAAGGCAAAGATAGACCTCGAGCTTGCGCGAGCAAATGGGAAACCTAGCTCAGTGGGGCAGCAGGGCTGGAAAATGAAGAATCTTTTGCAGCCCTACAGGGTTGGCGAGGATATAGGTCTATTCCTCGTCAATTTTGAGAGGGCTTGCGAGAAGGCAAGTTTCTCTCGGGAGTCGTGGCCTCAGCGCCTCTTGACGTTGTTGCCGTGTGAGGCGGCGGACGTGGTAGCCAGGCTGAGTAGAGAAGACTCGGAGGACTACACAAAAGTAAAGTCAGGCCTCCTCAAAAAGTACAGGTTGTCCGCCGACGCTTTTCGCAAGCGATTCCGCGAAGTAAAGAAAAAGACCAGCGAGTCTTATCCTGAGTTCGCGTACAGCCTGAAGTCGAACTTAGAGGAATGGCTAAAGGGTTCCGAGGTTTTTGGGGACCATGACAAGGTGGTAGAGTGCGTCTGTCTGGAACAGTTTTTCAGTACCTTGCCCGAAGAAACCCGCTACTGGGTGCAGGACCGGCCTGACGTGAAGACGGTGCAGCGAGCGGCGGAACTCGCTGAAGAGTTCAGCTCTCGTCGTGGCGTGCTTCCCGAAGGGCGCGGTGGCCAGCACAGAGACCCCTCGAAAGGGACCGGCGCGGGGTTTAAAGACAGGTTATGGCAAGGGAAAGAGAAGGGTAGCCACAACGGTAGCGCAAATGGGGCGGAGAAGGAGGGCGAAAACGGAGGAAAGAAACCTGAGGAGAAAGGGCACGGGAAGGCGTTCGAGTCCCGAAAACCTTCAGTATGCTTTAGGTGTCACGAGCCAGGGCACTTCGCTGCCGGGTGCCGTAAACCACGAGTAGTGTTTTCTTTCGTGAGTGAAGACGATGAGAACATGCGTCTCTTGGAGCCCTACATGCACGACTTGGTGGTGAACGGTAGACCTTGCAAAGTTCTCCGTGACTCAGCCGCTACAATGGACGTGATTCATCCGTCCTACGTAAGTCCATCTGACTTTACAGGCGAGTGCGCCTGGATTAGACAGGTCGTTGAGGAGAACAGCGCATGTCTGCCGATTGCCAAGGTCAAAGTGGAGGGGCCTTTCGGGGAAATAGAAGTAGAAGCCGCAGTATCGAAGTACCTGCCCGAGAGGTACCCTTACCTCTTTTCAAACAGATCCGATCACCTTCTGAGGGAAAGGGGCCTAAGCTTTGGGGAAGGAGTTGTCCAGGCTTTGACACGTTCCAAGGCGCGCGAGCTCGCAGTCTAAGCAGTCGACCGAACACGGTAGTGAGGGCAGTCGGGACGAAAAGCACATTGAGTCAACTTCTTCTAACCCCACCGAGATCCATGAGGTGATTGAAGTTGCGCCCAGAGAGAGCAGTGACAGTGGGAGTGATCCGGCTGAGGATCAGGAACACGTAGATAGACCAACTCCCGATGAAGGGGGCCTTCGGAAATCCGGCGAAGGCGAGTCTCGCAGAAGGAAGCTGTCGTCGAGACCGAAGAAGAAAAAACGCGACGACATTCAACCCAAGGACTCATCAAACAACAGCGGCTGCGAGACCACGGGATCCATCATAGACGCGGATCAGACCAGGCTGGACGAAGGAAATCCGAGCCAGAGCCACTCGGAAACCTCGTCGCCGTCCCAGAACGGCACCGGGCGCTCGGTCAGGTCCAAAAGACAAAAGAAGAAAAGGCGGCGCGGGGTCAGTGACTTCCAATCTGACTCGGACTCCTTGAGGGGACAGCGTCACAAGAGGCGGAAGAGGCGCACCACCAGAACGTTTTCTTCGGGGCTGGGGAAAAGCAAACGCCAGGGCACCTGTCCCAAGGAGCAGTCAATCAGCGGCAGTACGAGCAACAGGCCTGGAAGGAACGGTGGTGAACGCACGCGGGATGAAGAAATTTCGAATCAGAGCCTCTCCGGGGAAAGACACAAGAGCTGCAGGGAGTCATCCATCGTGAAGAAGCCGAGAGACCGGCCGCCAAACTCGCCTCTAGCGTCCCATGCGAGAAGAGAGCGTGATCGGCGGAATGTAGGAGCATTGCCCGACACGACGTCAATCTCGTCCAAATACCTCGAGACCCCTGAGCACGTGTCCAACTCGCAGCTAGCACTTCAGCCCGGGATAAAGTCAGACGCGGAAATCAAGTCAGAACTTTCCGACTGTAGCTTCGAGAAGACTGTCGAGTCTAGGGACCAGGGCGTTACTAGTGAGAGTGGCACCGAGAACAGACTGGGTGTAGGTTAGAGCGCAAGATTCTCGCCGGTGATAGTTATCCGAAAGAAGCGGACGAGGCAGAGGCCGCCAAACAAAAAAAGGGGAAGCTTAATTTGCATGTCTTTTCCTGAAGTAGGCTTAGCCAGTAGTATGAAAGTTTTCTTTTTTCGGGAGTCCGAGTTTTGCGTTTTGTTGGGCTTAATATCGTTGTGTTGGCGGTATTCATTTAAAGCGGTTTTATCCTCGGTATAGTTTGCCTTATGGAGGACGCGCTTGAATTTAATAGTGATATGCCCTGTGTGAGTTACGTCACAAATGGTAATGTGTTCTTTTCACGAAAGTCCAATTTTATCGCGTTTTGTTGAGCGGCAGCGTGTTGTGTTGGCAAGCGGAAGTTTATCTCGCTTCACGGTATAATTTTGAAGTAAAGTACCGAAAGGGCAAGCTAAACGGCAATGCTGATGGGCTTAGCAGAGGCTTTGTCGCGTAGGTTGAAAATCTTGATAATGCTGCCTTTCTTTCTTCTTTTTTTTGCGTGTGTAATATATTTTGGTTATGATACGAACCTGGAGCGCGAACCGTTTGTATATTTGGTTTCGGGAAAAGGGTTATCGCGTCTATGGGAGTGTCACTTGTGTTATGTATTTAGGGACTGTATGGTTCGATGTCAGCCTGATTTTGATGAAAAGCATCATCATGTGACTTTCCTTGGGATCAAAATTGAATGAGTTAATCGCCGGCTTTCAGAGGCGGTATGTTCTTCTTGACCTTTACATTTGGTTGCGTGGTGTATATTTTCTAGATATTTTGACGTATCAGTTACGGGGTAGATTGTATACACTTTAGTGGTCTTAATTATTTGTTTTCGCTACCTGGTAAATTTCACTGGGAGAGTGTTGGGCACTGGCTGGGGTTACGGCTTCGGCTTTTTGTGGGTTCTGTTATGCCTTCGCCAGGTCTTCCCCCAAGTCTGCTCCACCCGGGGCAGTTCTTCGTTGACCGACCTAGACAACGGAGGAAGCGGAACTTCCTGGACTCTTCGGAGAGCAGCGGTGACTGCAACCCCTTCGAGTCCACTACCTGGCGGCGGAGGAGCTGTTACGATCGGCGACCGGCCGTCTGAGCCGTTGTTTACAGAACACGTCGCCTGGCGCCGTATTGACGCCGCCACACCTGGGAGCGGAGCTGAGCCGGACTCTTCCCTCTGGCTGCGGGGGTCAGTCGATCCAGAAACCAGGTGCACTGCCGGGAAAGGATTCCGGGTGACAACGCCGACGGCGGGACTTCCGGGCGAGTACGTTCAGCCCAAGTTTTCGTCCGGCGCCACTTGCGGATTATCCCGCTAAACCTTTCCTGAGCCTCGACGCCGGATAATGAGGGGGTCATCTCTTCACGGCCAACATGTCAAGAGCTGACAGCGGACCCATTGTCACCGACTCCTGGCGCGGCTTTTCGAGGTCAAGAGTGCCCCGGCGCCGGATTGGGAAGCCCGTCCCACGCTGCAGGATGTGCGTGCGTGCTCGTGAGGACGAGTGGGGGCGGGGCCTGAGCCTGACGTTCGTTGGCAGTTCGGCCACCATTGGCTGCCGACCGCGGGAGCACCGACAGCGACTCTATAAAAAGAGCGAACGAGAGGTCGCAAGTGTGCTCTCGGACGATGGAGAAACTTCTGTAAATATGTAATTAAACAGAATTTATTCGTGAGACACCCTCCCGTCTCCTGACGTCCCTGCCCGGAGTCGGCCGGCGGTTCCTGTCCTCGCCTGGCCAGCCTGAGGCTGCTTGGGGAACAACTACGGTCACAACAACTGGATGGCAGCGGTACGATTCGACTCCAAGCCACGGAAGAGACCTGATGGGAGCGACGGCACGGAACCTGCGGAGTTCGGGCTGCGGCACCGGTGAGTGTTCGACACTTTTCCTTTGAGATTTACCAGGATTTGGATATCAAAGAGTAATATTTAATCTGGTTCTGAACGTCTACCTGGAAGAAAGAAAAGGGCTACTTCCAGGTGTGTGATAGGAAAAGTGACTTACACGTCAGGTATCATGGATCTTAAGGCACTACGCAAACCAGATCTAGAGGCAATTTGCCTAGAGATGGGGATCGACATTGCGGGCCTGAAAAGAAAGCCTCTAATTATGGATGCTATTCATCGGTCGGGTGCTGACGGGGACGAACTGCGGGAGTGTTGGGAGCTTATCCAGGAACGCGAAAAAAAAGAGCAAGAGGAAGAAAGGAAACGCGTGGAAAGGGAAAGGGCGCAGAAAGAGTCCGAGGAGAGAGCAATCGAGAAGGCAAAGATAGACCTCGAGCTTGCGCGAGCAAATGGGAAACCTAGCTCAGTGGGGCAGCAGGGCTGGAAAATGAAGAATCTTTTGCAGCCCTACAGGGTTGGCGAGGATATAGGTCTATTCCTCGTCAATTTTGAGAGGGCTTGCGAGAAGGCAAGTTTCTCTCAGGAGTCGTGGCCTCAGCGCCTCTTGACGTTGTTGCCGTGTGAGGCGGCGGACGTGGTAGCCAGGCTGAGTAGAGAAGACTCGGAGGACTACACAAAAGTAAAGTCAGGCCTCCTCAAAAAGTACAGGTTGTCCGCCGACGCTTTTCGCAAGCGATTCCGCGAAGTAAAGAAAAAGACCAGCGAGTCTTATCCTGAGTTCGCGTACAGCCTGAAGTCGAACTTAGAGGAATGGCTAAAGGGTTCCGAGGTTTTTGGGGACCATGACAAGGTGGTAGAGTGCGTCTGTCTGGAACAGTTTTTCAGTACCTTGCCCGAAGAAACCCGCTACTGGGTGCAGGACCGGCCTGACGTGAAGACGGTGCAGCGAGCGGCGGAACTCGCTGAAGAGTTCAGCTCTCGTCGTGGCGTGCTTCCCGAAGGGCGCGGTGGCCAGCACAGAGACCCCTCGAAAGGGACCGGCGCGGGGTTTAAAGACAGGTTACGGCAAGGGAAAGACAAGGGTAGCCACAGCGGTAGCGCAAATGGGGCGGAGAAGGAGGGCGAAAGCGGAGGAAAGAAACCTGAGGAGAAAGGGCACGGGAAGGCGTTCGAGTCCCGAAAACCTTCAGTATGCTTTAGGTGTCACGAGCCAGGGCACTTCGCTGCCGGGTGCCGTAAACCACGAGTAGTGTTTTCTTTCGTGAGTGAAGACGATGAGAACATGCGTCTGTTGGAGCCCTACATGCACGACTTGGTGGTGAACGGTAGACCTTGCAAAGTTCTCCGTGACTCAGCCGCTACAATGGACGTGATTCATCCGTCCTACGTAAGTCCATCTGACTTTACAGGCGAGTGCGCCTGGATTAGACAGGTCGTTGAGGAGAACAGCGCATGTCTGCCGATTGCCAAGGTCAAAGTGGAGGGGCCTTTCGGGGAAATAGAAGTAGAAGCCGCAGTATCGAAGTAGCCTGCCCGAGAGGTACCCTTACCTCTTTTCAAACAGATCCGATCACCTTCTGAGGGAAAGGGGCCTAAGCTTTGGGGAAGGAGTTGTCCAGGCTTTGACGCGTTCCAAGGCGCGCGAGCTCGCAGTCTAAGCAGTCGACCGAACACGGTAGTGAGGGCAGTCGGGACGAAAAGCACATTGAGTCAACTTCTTCTAACCCCACCGAGATCCATGAGGTGATTGAAGTTGCGCCCAGAGAGAGCAGTGACAGTGGGAGTGATCCGGCTGAGGATCAGGAACACGTAGATAGACCAACTCCCGATGAAGGGGGCCTTCGGAAATCCGGCGAAGGCGAGTCTCGCAGAAGGAAGCTGTCGTCGAGACCGAAGAAGAAAAACGCGACGACATTCAACCCAAGGACTCATCAAACAACAGCGGCTGCGAGACCACGGGATCCATCATAGACGCGGATCAGACCAGGCTGGACGAAGGAAATCCGAGCCAGAGCCACTCGGAAACCTCGTCGCCGTCCCAGAACGGCACCGGGCGCTCGGTCAGGTCCAAAAGACAAAAGAAGAAAAGGCGGCGCGGGGTCAGTGACTTCCAATCTGACTCGGACTCCTTGAGGGGACAGCGTCACAAGAGGCGGAAGAGGCGCACCACCAGAACGTTTTCTTCGGGGCTGGGGAAAAGCAAACGCCAGGGCACCTGTCCCAAGGAGCAGTCAATCAGCGGCAGTACGAGCAACAGGCCTGGAAGGAACGGTGGTGAACGCACGCGGGATGAAGAAATTTCGAATCAGAGCCTCTCCGGGGAAAGACACAAGAGCTGCAGGGAGTCATCCATCGTGAAGAAGCCGAGAGACCGGCCGCCAAACTCGCCTCTAGCGTCCCATGCGAGAAGAGAGCGTGATCGGCGGAATGTAGGAGCATTGCCCGACACGACGTCAATCTCGTCCAAATACCTCGAGACCCCTGAGCACGTGTCCAACTCGCAGCTAGCACTTCAGCCCGGGATAAAGTCAGACGCGGAAATCGAGTCAGAACTTTCCGACTGTAGCTTCGAGAAGACTGTCGAGTCTAGGGACCAGGGCGTTACTAGTGAGAGTGGCACCGAGAACAGACTGGGTGTAGGTTAGAGCGCAAGATTCTCGCCGGTGATAGTTATCCGAAAGAAGCGGACGAGGCAGAGGCCGCCAAAAAAAAAAAGGGGGAAGCTTAATTTGCATGTCTTTTCCTGAAGTAGGCTTAGCCAGTAGTATGAAAGTTTTCTTTTTTCGGGAGTCCGAGTTTTGCGTTTTGTTGGGCGTTAGTATCGTTGTGTTCGCGGTAAAGTTCATTTAAAGCGGTTTTATCCTCGGTATAGTTTGCCTTATGGAGGACGCGCTTGAATTTAGTAGTGATATGCCCTGTGTGGATTACGTCACAAATGGTAATGTGTTCTTTTCACGGGAGTCCAATTTTATCGCGTTTTGTTGAGCGGCAGCGTGTTGTGTTGGCAAGCGGAAGTTTGTCTCGCTTCACGGTATAATTTTGAAGTAAAGTACCGAAAGGGCAAGCTAAACGGCATTGCTGATGGGCTTAGCAGAGGCTTTGTAGCGTAGGTTGAATATCCTTGATAATGCTGCCTTTCTCAACTGTTTTTCTTTGCGTGTGTAATATAGTTCGGTTATGATACGAACCTGGAGCGCGAACTTTTTGTATATTTGGTTTCGGAAAAGGGTTATCGCGTCTATGGGAGTGTCACTTGTGTTATGTATTTAGGGACGGTATGGTTCGATGTTAGCATGATTTTGATGAAAAGCATCATCATATGACTTTCCTTGGGACCAAAATTGAATGAGTTAATCGCCGGCTTTCAGAGGCGGTATGTTCTTCTGGACCTTTACATTTGGTTGCGTGGTGTAAATTTTCTAGATATCTTGACGTATCAGTTACGGGGTAGATTGTATACACTTTAGTGGTCTTAATTATTTGTTTTCGCTACCTGGTAAATTTCACTGGGAGAGTGTTGGGCACTGGCTGGGGTTACGGCTTTGGCTTTTTGTGGGTTCTGTTATGCCTTCGCCAGGTCTTCCCCCAAGTCTGCTCCACCCGGGGCAGTTCTTCGTTGACCGACCTAGACAACGGAGGAAGCGGAACTTCATGGACTCTTCGGAGAGCAGCGGTGACTGCAACCCCTTCGAGTCCACTGCCTGGCGGCGGAGGAGCTGTTACGATCGGCGACCGGCCGTCTGAGCCGTTGTTTACAGAACACGTCGCCTGGCGCCGTATTGACGCCGCCACACCTGGGAGCGGAGCTGAGCCGGACTCTTCCCTCTGGCTGCGGGGGTCAGTCGATCCAGAAACCAGGTGCACTGCCGGGAAAGGATTCCGGGTGACAACGCCGACGGCGGGACTTCCGGGCGAGTACGTTCAGCCCAAGTTTTCGTCCGGCGCCACTTGCGGATTATCCCGCTAAACCTTTCCTGAGCCTCGACGCCGGATAATGAGGGGGTCATCTCTTCACGGCCAACATGTCAAGAGCTGACAGCGGACCCATTGTCACCGACTCCTGGCGCGGCTTTTCGAGGTCAAGAGTGCCCCGGCGCCGGATTGGGAAGCCCGTCCCACGCTGCAGGATGTGCGTGCGTGCTCGTGAGGACGAGTGGGGGCGGGGCCTGAGCCTGACGTTCGTTGGCAGTTCGGCCACCATTGGCTGCCGACCGCGGGAGCACCGACAGCGACTCTATAAAAAGAGCGAACGAGAGGTCGCAAGTGTGCTCTCGGACGATGGAGAAACTTCTGTAAATATGTAATTAAACAGAATTTATTCGTGAGACACCCTCCCGTCTCCTGACGTCCCTGCCCGGAGTCGGCCGGCGGTTCCTGTCCTCGCCTGGCCAGCCTGAGGCTGCTTGGGGAAC
>JAZHYW010006914.1:0-70398 GCA_037355805.1 Ixodes ricinus
CTTTGTTGCTGATGCGCAAAAAACCCCCAATTTTATTCATTCATACAAATAAAAATGTAGGAACAGAGCTGTAGGAACTGCGCATGCGGGCGCCTCCAATATACTGAAAACGTAAAATACCTAGTGATGCACATAGATAAACATCTATGGTGGGATGTTTATAGAGAGCTAGGTTTGTAAATGTTTAGAGTTGTTTTGGCGATTGTGTGTCATGTTCAACATCTTGTGTGCCGATCTATTCTTAAAATGATTTACAATCCAATAGGGGAATCTATATGCAAGTACGCAACAACATTATATGAGCACTTGCTAAATATTTACAACTAATTAAATAATCGATTGGAAATATATAGTTAAGGACATTGGTTACCAAAGCGCAGAAGCTGATCTCCCAGATTATAGGCTTAAATGACTAGGCAATGTTACGTTTTAGAGATCATATAAAATTAATATCACAAAAACAATGTGTTAATAACCAAGAAAACAAAATATTCGAGCCACGAATAAGGACAAAATATAAAAAACGACAAGAAATTGTTGAAAAACGTTTAAAAAAATCTTTGTAATGTGAAATCGGAGCGCAGCTCTTGAGGTATTGTAATTTTGCGATATACCGTGGCGGGAGGGTACGCCGGAGGAGGAAGGGAGGGTATAGAGGAGGTTGGATTATTTAAGAAAAAAACAAAAGACCGATAATACAGGAATTAATTCTTGATTGTTCAAGTAGGCTCTTTTTTCGACAGTCAGTCGCTGTTGAAAAATGTGAACTACAGAAATGTTCATGCGCAAATACTAATGATATCTTATGTAACACACCATGATTTGTTTTCTGAAGCTATGAAAATGTTTTAGGTTTCTATTGTGTGGTAAGAAAGGTGCCAGAATCTGCAGCTATTTATAATAAAGTTACTGTGCTTTGGTGTTTATGTTGAATGCGCAATAAAAATCGAGAATTCCGGTAGCGTCCCACGCACAAGCCACCATTGGCTTATGTGGGATTTATCTCGTGTTATATTCCAGTACGACATAAATAAAGATCGTATTGTACAGTGTCTCCTACCGCACTGGTGAACGTATGATAAACGTACAATGCCTCATTCATGCGGCTGCGTAAATTGCGTGCCGAGCGACCTAGGCGACACGATTATTCGACAATAACGACAGAGTCAACGGGACAACGGTTCGCCCTACACAATATGTGAAGCAATGATAGGTCATTACGAGTCGTGGTCTTCCCTGCGGTCCTGTCGATTATTAATGCATTATGCCCTGGTACAATGCTGGGTTTGGACTGGTTTGGAGCACATTCATTTACAGTTCGCAACATCGCAACGGGATGGCTCCGCAGCCCCACTGGGGATGGAATCTGGCTAGGAAACACCTTCTGCGAGCGCGGACAGATGGCAGAGGTGCGCATATTTCGTGTGACTACGATAATAATAGTCTTTATTTTTTTGCCAACAGTTTACAGTTGGAAGGTGAAAACGGATAAAAAAGCTTTAACACAGCTTGACTAGTCCCGAGCCACCTAAATAGCAGTTGAGACGCGGGCACCAAATTATTTACACACGATTAGGACATCAATGAAAACATGAAGAGATCCTTTACACGTGAGAAAAATTGATTAGTGTCACTATATAATGCAAATTCGGTTTGAACAGACTAGCATTAGTAGACAAAACGCGGCAACACTTTTCTTCTATTCGTTTTGGTTTAAGATGAGTATATCAACACTTAGCTTCTATTAGGTATGGTTTGAGATGAGTGTGATTAATTCCAGTAAGCTGCTCACCGACACATTGTTAAGTTCTATATTTTCCCTGCTGAACTTATTCAGTGTAGTCGGAAGGGTGTATGATGTAGTGTATTGTCCGTAATTAGTTCTAAAAAATGGTACTTTCCATGGTTCTACAGTTCGCGTTGCATATGCATATACCTTCTTTTGTTTGGTTTGCTAAGTCTTCGAGATAATGTTGAGATTGATTTTTGTTTCTACCATATATTTCGAACATAAGACGATATTTGCATAAATCGAAAATTTTCATTACTCTAAGTTGATTGAAAACAATGTTAATTGGATAATCCAGCGTAACACGAGAAATGATTCTTAAAATCTTTTTTTGTAATATAAATATCTTTGAAGATTGTTATATGTAGTAGTTCCCCATTAAGATGGCCATAATTTACATGCGAGCAAACTGATGAATTATATCATAATTTTCTTTTAAGACGCAAGATGTGTTTATTACGATATAAAATACCAACGACGCTTGATAATTTAGATACGATGAAAATTATATGATCGTCCTATGACATATTTTCCTGATAAAAATACCTAAAGTTTTAAATGTAGGTACGATTTCAAATTTCGAAGAATTAAAAAAATCTTTGGTAATGTAGACATATTTATTTCATGGTCGAAATAAGACTGCTTTTGTCTTATTGGCATTTATTTTTAGAGCATTACATTTACTCCCGCTATCAAGTTTTCGAAATATTTCGTTGGCGTCACGTATAAGGTATGTGGCGTTTTTCTCCAGTAAAAAATAAACTAACATCATCTGCGTAGATAAAAAATTTGTTGTTGAACTTACGTTTACTATGTCATTTATATAGATAAAAATAATAAAGGCCCCAAAATACTCCTTCTGGAACGCCGGACTTAATCGGTGTTATTTCAGATAGCTGACCATTTATATCTGCGTATTGTCGGCGGGAAGACAAATATGAATTTAAAAGACGGGAGACTTGGCCACGAAATCCATACTGATTTAATTTACTAATTAGCAAATTATGATCCAGGTAGTCAAAAGCTTTAGTGAAGTCGACGTATATACCGAGAGTAAGTTTTTAGAGCGCAGCTCTTAGGCGCCCGTTTCCGGCTTGAGCGGCGTCGCCGTCGCCGTCGGCGTCGCCGTCGGCGTAACCGCGCGGTGCATGATGGGTAAATTTCCCGCTAAATTTAGCGGAAAATTTTCCCCTGCTAAATCTAGCGGAAAATTTTTCCCGCTAAATCTAGCGGGAAATTTTCCCGCTAAATCTAGCGGAAAATTTTCCCCGCTAAATCTAGCGGGAAATTTTCCCTGCTAAATCTAGCGGGAAATTTTCCCGCTAAATCTAGCGGAAAATGTTTTCCGCTAAATCTAGCGGGAAATTTTCCCCGCTAAATCTAGCGGAAGATTTTCCCCGCTAAATCTAGCGGAAAATTTTCCCCGCTAAATCTAGCGGAAAATTTTTCCCGCTAAATCTAGCGGGAAATTTTCCCCGCTAAATCTAGCGGAAAATTTTCCCCGCTAAATCTAGCGGAAAATTTTCCTCGCTAAATCTAGCGGGAAATTTTCCCCGCTAAATCTAGCGGAAATTTTTCCCCGCTAAATCTAGCGGGAAATTTTCCCGCTAAATTTAGCGGAAAATTTTCCCCGCTAAATTTAGCGGGGAAAATTCCCCCCCCTCCTCGAGGTCACGTGACCCCCAGGCCACGTGACCCCCTCTCCGAGGTCACGTGACCCCCCTGCCCCCCGTGCCTTCCTCCTCCTCAAGAGCTGCGCTCTAATTCGGCGTTACAGGGAGTTGTAAACGGCTTTCACTTTTTATCCTCAAAATTTTTAGGTACATGTTCTTTTTGGGCTAAAAGAGCGAGTTCGGTAAAGCGATGTTTACGGAAACGAAATTGACATGAATTTATTAGTGTTGTGTTCATCCGCAAATGTTGTCATTCTAAGGTGTAGAATTTTTTCATTCTAAGGTGTAGAATTTTTCCTATACCATTAGAAAAATACCGATAGGATTGAAACGGGTCGGTAATTACCTAGGTCATTTTTATCACCCTTTTTTATGACTGTTACTTTAGCTAATTGCATTCGACTGGAAAATATTCCGGCTAGCAAGCATAAATTAAAGATGTGCGTTAAGCTAAGGAGAAATGAGATCAATAACATGCTTAAACCGGCGTGATCTGTAATCCACCTGAATCACAACTTTTACAATTTTTCAGCACATTAAAGACAGATATGACATCTGTAAAAATGATTGGCGTAAGAAACATTGATGCACCGGTTTGAAAATTTATATATTTGCACAGATCCGACTCGGGGCTTTCTTTAACAAGGTTAACAAAATAATTATTAAAATGCGTTTGCCAATGCTTGACCTGGTAACTCCTGGCCATTGTTGTTTATATTTTCTCTTTGTTTCGCTGCACATCAACGACCCGAAGACAGAATTTAGTTTTCTCTATACAACATCGACTTTGTTACTACACCTTATGAAGAACTCACAAAAATACACTTCTCTAGCATTTCTAATTACTTTGTTTAGTCGGTTTCGACACAGTTTAAAAAGGTTCAGTTTTTCACTTTCTCTGGGTTTTAGTAATTTAATATACAGGTTATTTTTGGTACGATCTTTTCTGAGTAATTCCTTTGTTATCCATGGTTTACGACTCTTTCTAGAAGTACGTAGTGATTTATGCGGAAAACAACTTTCATATAGTTTTTGAAATTTATCTCAGAAACAGGTTATGTCCCGCATCGGCGTTCGCTTCTTAAAGGACGTCGTTCCAGTCCAAACAAGACAGTTTCTCTTTGAAATTGTTCAAGCTATCGGTTGTTATGTTTTGTAATTTAATTTATTGATCATTCTTTTCTTTTGCAATTTTATTTTGTAGGCACAAAATATGCCTAAGTGATCACTTATGTCCGCTATTGCGACGCCAAATTCCGTGTATCATTCATCATGACTAGTGATAAATAAATAAAGTAGTGTCGATGATTCAGTAGTAATCCTTGTTGCCGAAGATATCGTGTTAACACATCAGCTGCCCCTAATCAGTGCACTCATCTGTATTTTACATGACGTTTCAAGAAGCATGTTTATATTAAAATCACCCCCTAAGATTACGTTATACTTATTTTCATTTGCATACTCAAGGAAAGACTCAAGGTAAGTAAAAAAAGACGATAGTTTCCCACCTGGCGGACGGTAACAAACCACAATAATACTATGGCCTATCACCATGGAAAGCATCTCGTAATCTTTATAAACATAACTATAATCAATGAGCATGTCACAGGAAATGTCCGATTTAACCAAGATAGCCACGCCACCTGTCTGAGACGCCGTGCGATTAAAAAAATAGCTGTTATACATTGGTAAGTTTAACACGTCAGTAGTATTCGTAAACCACGTTTCTAAAAGCATAATTATATCAAACAAAAATTAGAATTGATAAAAAAATAAGTCAGCTCGTCTACTTTGTTTCGCGCTGACCGAGCGTTAATGTGGAAGCACTTAAAAAAACTGCAATATTCACTTCCCAAAAAGGTTTTCACATGTGATGGAAGAAAGTAGTCATCATCTGACGGAAAATGCATACGTCCATTATTTACTCAACAATAAATTGGCGTTGTCATCCACTGCAAAAGAAACAAACTAAGTAAGGCTGACCTGAAAAGAATCACACAAGTTTCTGTAAATCATCCGAAGACTTAGTCACGTGCACACGCTCATGTTCCATCTTCCGCACGAAGACGTTCCCATTTTTATACCAGACGTAATGATAGTTCGCTGTCTTTGCCCCTTCCGTCACTCTAAAAAAAGGGTGTCATGGGGTACCCCCATAGGGGGTGTAAGTGCTTGTCACATATACTACACCCTTTGGGCGAACACTTGCACACCCCAAATATGGGAGTACGTGTACACCCGTTGGTGTGGTGCACATGCACACCTTTTTCTACAGAAATCTCACACGAAGGGAACACAGGTGCACCCCATTCAATTGTGTACCGCTACACCTTTCTACACCCAATGAAATGAAAGGGAACACAGATGCACCCCGTCCGAAGGTGTACCATTGCACCGCTTCATAAACCCGCCTCACTCAAAGGGAACACAGATGCACCCAGCTCAATAGTGTACCATTACTCCCCTTTCTACACCTACTGCTCTCAAAGGGAACACAGGAGCACCCCGTTCAATAGTGTACTGTTGCACCTCTTTCTACAACCACTGAATTCGAAGAGAACACAAATGCCCACGATTCAAAGGTGCATGGTCACACCACTTTACGCACCCGCTTCATAAGTAACTTCATGAACCTACTTAGGACATAAAAAAACCTTAAAAAACGTATGCGCCCTGGTGATAGCAAAAAGGCAGGTAAAGGGACACACGGGATTGTTTTCAAATCTCATAGAAGTTTATTAGACAGCTTATTCCGTAAACAAGTACAAACTTGCAAGCAATTCGTGATATGTGAAGAGGTACGAAGAACCTGTTACACAACTGAGAAGATTACTAAGCAAACAAAAAAACGGAAGTGAGTCTTAGGCAGTCTCTATTCTCCAAGCAGCCGGCAGAATTATTTCCACGAAATTCCACCAGCAATCGCCATTCATTCATCGAACGAAGTTTCATCGACAGCTGTACCCGCGAAGTGACATGTACGGGGGGACAGGTTGGTTAACATTTTCGTAATGAGGCGCCGCAGACTGTCGCCACGAAGCGGCGTGAACGGGTTGGCTGAGTCGGTGAGCACGCATTTCAGAGATACACGCGCGACAAAATGTCCCATTTCGCGTGACGAGTGACGATGAAACGTTAGTGTCGATGAAACGTGTCTACGGAACGTGTATCAATGAAAACGTGTTTTTACAAAACGCCAAGAGATTAAGAAAGTCAGTATTCTACCTGCAGTCGTCACATGATTGTAGTCAGCTAATGGCAAGCGACTGTCGATAGAATTTCGGGAAATTATTCTCCCGGCTGCTAGAAAATAGGCATTGCCTAATTCTAGAGGTAATCCGGAACGGAACGGTCAATTGTTGCAAAGAAGTAGGTTGCAGAGCACTTATGATGAAAATACCGTACTCAAAATATGTAATCCGAAATATATGTCGACATGGGCACTGCAGCAGAACAAAAACACAAACACGAGAAGAAAGGGGTCCATGAAGATTCAACACGATGTGGCAGAAACAGTAATTTGCCGAACCGAACACAAAACACATCACATGAACGCCTTGGGCTTTTTGAAGAAATCGCTTGTTGCGTAGGACGTTTTAAACACTGGAAATCTTGGTACACTCGAATACGTTGTCGCGGACGAAATCTACGGCAGTCCCGCTGGTCGCAGCACAGCACACAAGAAACTAGGCCGGGAGTCAGACATTCCGAGGTCGGGAAAAGCTACTACGTCATCCATGAAACCTTTACCACATGATCACGCTGCTGCCGTCACCCCCGCCCACACAGCGGAGTCGAGAGATGAAAAAGCCTCCGGTTCATTGGTCTGGCAACTGCGCACCTTCTTCCATGCTTTCAGCTTAAGGAGAAAAAGAAAAAGAAAATAGCAGCTCCTTCAAGGCCAAAAGGGGGGCCCTCGCAAAGGCTTATCTTCAGGGGCAGGCCAACAATGAACACATCGACAGGACTTGTCACTTATATCCTCTTGAAAGTTCGACCAAAATTTAGTAGTGCAGTGGATGCTACCGGTGGCCTTGGCCTTCAGGCAGGTGCCGTGCCCTGCCTTATCTCTAGCTTGGAGAATGTAGTCACGTGATCTTACCTGGAGACCCGATTGGCCTAAAACAAGCATAGCGTCTACTCTACTGTCAATACCGAGTGTACAGGATAGCTCCATACTTCCTAAGAAACTGACCAACCCAAAAAGTGACCCCCAAGAGGGATCCAAGCAGAAGCTGATCGGGTCGCGTGGCTAGCGTGGGGGTGCACTGAAACACCTAGAGGTTTTTAAGGGAGAGGACGATGCTCGTTGTCGGTGTACAAGTACACTGGCTGGGTAACGCAGGGTGCATCTTTCAGGAAAAGGGTGCATGTGCGCCTGATGCACCCGACTACACCCTTTTTTCTTAGAGTGTTGGCTTCCCAAACATGCGCCCTTCCCAGCTTAGTCAAGCTTTCCTGGATGTAAATTTCATCTTTCGATGTCCTCAGAGTCAGCCGTTTACTCAGCTGATGATAAAGGGTGGTGTGATTAGTGAAACGAACAATGACGCCGGGAACTTTATCAGATCTGGATGCTAGCCGATGAACAGCGGAAACTTCATTCAAGGCCAAGTCTGGTACATCAAGCTTTTTGGCAACTTCATTTAATTTTGCTAGTAGATCTTTGTCTGCCTGGGGGATCCCATAGATTTCAAAATTTAGTTTCCGGCTTCTCCATTCTAGGTCATTCACCTCCTGCCTTTGTCTTTTCATCTCCCCGTCCGTGCCACTTTTTCAAGCGTTTCTACTCGTTTTTGCAGGTTTTTTGTCTCCTTTCTTTGTTCGCTGATATCTTTTACCACTGTGTCGTATTTGTCCGATAGTTCCTCCATAAACTTTTCAATGCAACCCACAGTTTCTTTCAAGTTCAAGAGACTATCTAATTTCGCATTTATGGTAGCGAACATGGCCGCCATCCAAGGCTCTATTCATTCTTTGCTGCTCAAACTGCCGCCCCTGGATTTCCCACTTTTGCACGTTTGGCATCGCCACGATATACGCATAGCAGCATAGCAACGGAGGCCGCACTGGATTGGCTGGATATAGAGAGCGACGCCATGACGTAAAACTTGGCAATCGAAGACAGCCGTCGACGTCTCCCATCGCCAATTTCGAAGCCGCGCGGTGGGGGACGGCGGGCGCATCACCCGGCCGCGTGCAATCCCCCCCCCCTCCGCCTCCGGCCTCCGGCCTCCGCGCTTCCTACGTTCACGCCGTTTCGCGTCGACAGTCTGCGGTGGGCTCATTACTGAGGTACTAACCCACCTTGGGCCACCCGTAGAAGCCGCCTCGCGTCGTCCCGTCGGCGGCCCAAGTGCGCCCTAGCCCCGCTGTTGCCAACTGCACTACTGACTGCTAGGTGTTACTTCACGCGGCCGGCGTGCACGTGTACGCTTTTGACGCCGTCGGAAGCTCCTGCCGGCAGCTTTGGAGACCTGCGAAACGCACACGGCCTGAGGTTTCGTTCTTCAGCCTGCCACGCCATTCTTGACACGCAGTCGTCAAGAACGGCGTGGAAACGGAAACTGGGTGTAGCGCACGGTGTTGTCGCACCTGTATGCAGAACACTTATGTAAAATAAGAGAATATCTCTGTCGTTTTCCGCGCATCGCGCGGGCGTCCTTTATGCACACGTAATTGACCAGATTTGCTTGCACCAAGTAGAAGAAAGTTTTCGGGAATGTTCACCCCGCGGACATGTGCTGATTGGCTGCATTCGCCATGCTTGGTTGTATAGAGCTGCTGCGTGTAATGCTAACGCATTTCTTCCAGAACCAGCGTGGCGGCAGCAGCGAGTTTTGTTGTTTTCGTTGCTTTGGACACGATCAACGCAACTTCCGTCGTTTGGCTTCGAAAGCAGTCATGCCAGCCGCCGAACACATTTTATCACGGAAGCCTCACGAGATAAGCATGAATGGCGAAAGGAGATGTTCCGGCCAATTCAGTGTTTTCCCAGTGAGTGCCGTCCGGTTTGCTGTAGTCGGGAATATACTCTTTGCCGAGAAGAGTTCAAGAATCTGCCACGAAGCAATAACAAGAAGGCGTGAATTCAAAATCAGCAGATTATTTATCGCTGTGTAGAAGGAACTACGCGGTATACTTTAAGTTGCCCAACCGGCTTTAGTGAACCGATACCTTAAGCCTTAAGTTATCGCGGCGCCCAGGCAGCGGAGGTTGCATCAGCGTGGGAATACCCCTTAAGGCTTAAGGGGTATTCCCACAGGGGATGCCGTCGGAGAAAGATGTTTGGGGCGTCAGCGCTCGGAGAAGTCTGCGGGACTTCCTACCTGGCTCCAGCATTCACACGGATTGCGGGAAGCCGAGAGGGATCTCAGCGTTTTCAGACGTATTCAGTGGTAGCACTTTCGGCAGCAAGGCTCGGTGCGCGCTGACGAGAGTAGAAAAAATGAAGCGCACATAAAACGGTGGTACATGATTCGGACAGCAGCGCCGTGAGATGCTGAAGACGACGAACGGTTTCCTGTTATAAAAAAAGAACGCTTGGAAGGGCGGATTCAACACAAAGAACGTGGAATCAAAGAGCAGTTGTATAAGGAGCCGCTTGAGGACGACATTGGCGAATATCTTGTGCTCCTTAGGGTGCCTCGGACGAGATGCGCGAGCCACAGGTTGGGCGATCCCTGTGCCACCGCCTTTATTCTACAGAGCAGGATCTCTAAAATTTCGGGACACGCTTACCAAATACCGCAAATGCGAAGGGATCCCCCACCAGAGCGGGGACTTAGTGCAGCTCGAGCGAAAGCTCCCCCACTACCCGGGGACGTCTATACTCTCTCTCACTAAACCGTGCAGTACAGCCAAAGCTACAGGGAGAGAGTGTAGCCCGACCTGTTCAAGAGGAGCAAAAGGAGGAACGGAAGATAAAAGCTAGAATTTCTCCGTTCCCCATTTGCCTCCTCTTGAACAGGTCGGGATACGCCCTCTCCCTGTAGCTTTGGCTCTACTGCACAGTTTTAGGGAGACGTTAGCGCGCCTCCGCGTACAGACGTGACATTGTTACACGTGCTGCGCATCTTGGGGAGCGAAAAGAGTTATTTCTACCACGTGTGAATACATATTAAATAAGCCTCTTTACATGTAGTACCTTGAGATATCTGGAGTTCAATGTGGTATCTTAAATAAAGACCTGTATGATGAACTTTATGCTTGTGGCAAAATATGTGTGCCAGTTGTCTTCAAAAAGATACAAGTGGACACAATCTGACTGTACACGTGCCTTGGGCGCTTTAGAAACTAATTAGCTTGCTTGGATTTATATCTTCCAGAGTGGGTGTCAAAGCTCTATTAGTGCATTCGATGCTATCCCAGCAAGTTTATCACAACGAATGTCTGTAGGAGTTTATCCTAGAACTACTTTATTTCTTAATTATTTCTTTAGAGATACTAAAATTTCGTGCAATTTTATGGAATGCACCCCTATTATAGTAAGAACAAGACGCGCTTACCTAACCTCACTCAGTATATTATGATAAATATGAATTAACCTGATACGTGTCATGAAACCTCAAAAGTCAAAAACGCAGGGCAACATTTCGAAAGCCAGACAGAAATTAATGACAGTTATGAGCAAGAAAACAAAACCAAAAACCAAAATATTCAAAGAATTTTTAAGAAATGGCTCAATTTAATTTGGCGATAAATGATACTGACTGTTGTGTTCGAGTCTAAATGGTCTTCTGTTTGGGATGACAAAAAACGTTTTCTTAGCAAGTAGATTGCCGGCCTCCGACTGCTTTCCTGTTAAAACTGACATAGAGAGTGTTTTTAAATAATATTCCAAGAAGCATCTTGCCAGTAAATGTAAATCTGGTCAGATCTTCAGCTTGGGCGAGTTGGTTATTCATGATGCTGCTTCACAGCGCACAAGATCAGACACACTTAAAAGTAATTTCACGCACACAAAGGAAGAACACAAAGGAAGAACTCTCACACAGCGCTGACTGACAACTCGAGTATATTATGCATCATCTTCATCTTCCTTCACTCCGATGCAAATGGAAGTGAACCTAAAAAAACCGAGGAACGTATGAAAAAGAGAAAAGGAAAGAAAAGAAAATGGAATAAAAAGCAAAATATAGACGGAAGGAAAATAATGAATTCCCTGTACAGCGGACGTTGCTACTGTGCTTATTCTAAATAGTTCAACTCTTTTTCCGTTAAGGCTAGCGATGGAGTACTAACACATATTCTATCTAGCCTTACAATGTTAGCGGTTTCTACAATTTCTCGCGTCAGTTTGTTCCTGCTCCGTCCCAGTATGGTGCATTTGTCCAGGAGGGAGAACATCCACACTCTCTGCAGTGGATGCCTAAATGACCCGAGTTGGCATTTTTGGCGTTGTTGTTATGCTCTCGAAGTCGGTCATTTAGACAGCGACCCGTCTGTCCGATGTAACGCTTGCCACATGTGAGGGGGAAGGAATAGATGACTCCTTCATTGCAGGACACGAACTTGGTCTGGTGGTTTTTGATGCATCCAACTGGTCGACTAGATGTCCCATTCACCTTCTTGCACAAGCTAGCAAGTCTATTCGGCGCGGAGAATACAACGTCAACGTTGACTCTATTGGCCAGTTTCTTGAGCTTGTGGGACAGGTTGTGGATGTAGGGAACTATGACAGGCCTTGTGGTGCGGTCTCTTGTTCTGCGTGTAAAAGCTCCTTCCTGCTTAACCTCCCTGAGTAGGACTTCGGCCACTGAAGTTAATAAAGACGTGGGGTAGCCCGCTGAAATCAACCGAGAAATTTGCGTGTTGAAACTCATATGGACTGTGTGCTTGCAAGATTTTTCAAGAGAGTTTTTAGAGCAGAGTTTTACAATGCCTCTTTTAACAAGCTTGGAATGTGCGGAACTATGGTTGAGGAGTGGCTTCTTTGCTCGAGGTTCGTAGGACCAGCAGGTGTGACTGCTTTCAAAAAGAGTCGAAGGTCTAAGAATCTTATAGATCGCTCAACCGGAAGTTCGTGGGTGAGTTTTAACGGGTGAAGGCAGTCCTGGAAGGTGGACAGAACACTGGCCACTAAGACGGGGAAGGTTCTATTGTTACTGTCAAGTAAAATCAAGTAATCATCCACGTACCGAAACACACGCACTACTTTGGACTGGTCAAGGTTATGCTGCAATAATCTGTTATGAAATGCCAGATACAGGTCACTGAGGACGGGAGCTATACAAGACCCTATACATACTCCCGTTTTTTGCAGGTATGTTAAGCCTTCCCAGGTGGCAAAAGTAGAATTCAGGTAGGTGGTTATTCAATCTAGGAAACCCTTGACTGAGACACCTGACGCGTTTTGAAAGGCTATGACACCAAAGGAGTCAATACTTTCTTCTATGCACCTAAGAAGGCGGTCTTGAGGTAGGGCATAATAAAGATCTTTGACGTCGATGGAAAAAGCGTTGAGGCTTCTATCTTTGACATCATGGAGGAATTGCCAGACCTCATCTGAGCTCCTAATCTGGTAGGGATCATTGATGTCGAGAAGGTTTAGTTTGTCTTGGAGGAACACAGCGATGGACTTTTGCCAAGTGCCTCGTTCAGACACAATGACCCTGAGGGGGCAATCAGTCTTGTGTGTTTTTGCACTGAAGAAAATCTCAAGGCTGGATAATTTGCTCCGGTCGATGGATGAACAAAGTTGCTTGAGGTCAAGAGAGCTACATAACTTCTTGGCTTGGCTTTTGATCTTGCTTAAGGTGATATCTTGGTGGCAATGGAAGACGGACTCAAGGGCCGTTAAGGCCTTATTGCCAAACAAGTCCTTGTGCATGAGCACAAAACCACCTTCTTTGTCTGCCGGCAGAAGAGATAAGCTATGCCCTTTTAAGTAGGTTTCAACCCTCTTAATGGATGGTGGTCTGATCTGGGTTGCGTGGCGCGAAAGAATGTCCACTCCTTCTGAAATACATCGATCAATTTCAGTATTGGAGGCTCGCTGTGAAACTTGCCTGACCAAGGAGAGTAGCTCAGGTGCCGACTTGCGGGGTTCCACCGCGAACTTTGGACCGAGGCTGAGTACCTGCTCCACGCTTGGTGGAAGAGGGATGTCGCCGATGACATGCAGAGGTTGGCTTTGGTGTCGTGTCTTTCGAGGAGTAAGGGCTCTGAGATGCTTCAAAGTGAGTCGCCACAGATATTCGGTTGTGCGGTCCGTGAGGTTGGAGTACTCACGCCATGCTCTTTTTCCACAGGGTGGACTCAAATTGTTGCACAACTGTACGAACAAACTGTTCCGGTATAGTCTTGTCTGCCGGTGCCACTCAGCTTGTAAAATCTTGCATAACCTTCTGCCGTGGCCTACTGATGGGGCAAAGCCTCCAAACAGTATCTTGACTTCCGGAGGTAGAAGATGGACCCGGAGGCAATAACTGAACGTCCGCGCTTGGCAAATGCTAATGGCAATGAGGGTCACAAGGACGCCGGGATCCAAATGAAGATGCAGAACGGGGCCCGATGTACTAGAAATGAAATTGGTCAGAACTTCAGCTTGGGCGAGTTGGTTATTCATGATACTGCTTCACAGCGCACAAGATCAGACACACTTAAAAGTAATTTCACGCACACAAAGGAAGAACACAAAGGAAGAACTCTCACACAGCGCTGACTGACAACTCGAGTATATTATGCATCATCTTCATCTTCCTTCACTCCGATGCAAATGGAAGTGAACCCAAAAAAACCGAGGAACGTATGAAAAAGAGAAAAGGAAAGAAAAGAAAATGGAATAAAAACAAAATATAGAAGGAAGAAAAATATTGAATTCCCTGTACAGCGGACGTTGCTACTGTGCTTATTCTAAATAGTTCAACTCTTTTTCCGTTAAGGCTAGCGATGGAGTACTAACACATATTCTATCTAGCCTTACAATGTTAGCGGTTTCTACAATTTCTCGCGTCAGTTTGTTCCTGCTCCGTCCCAGTATGGTGCATTTGTCCAGGAGGGAGAACATCCACACTCTCTGCAGTGGATGCCTAAATGACCCGAGTTGGCATTTTTGGCGTTGTTGTTATGCTCTCGAAGTCGGTCATTTAGACAGCGACCCGTCTGTCCGATGTAACGCTTGCCACATGTGAGGGGGAAGGAATAGATGACTCCTTCATTGCAGGACACGAACTTGGTCTGGTGGTTTTTGATGCATCCAACTGGTCGACTAGATGTCCCATTCACCTTCTTGCACAAGCTAGCAAGTCTATTCGGCGCGGAGAATACAACGTCAACGTTGACTCTATTGGCCAGTTTCTTGAGCTTGTGGGACAGGTTGTGGAATGTAGTGGAACTATGACAGGCCTTGTGGTGCGGTCTCTTGTTCTGCGTGTAAAAGCTCCTTCCTGCTTAACCTCCCTGAGTAGGACTTCGGCCACAGAAGTTAATAAAGACGTGGGGTAGCCCGCTGAAATCAACCGAGCAATTTGCGTGTTGAAACTCATACGGACTGTGTGCTTGCTAAGATTTTTCAAGAGAGTCTTTTAGGCAGAGTTTTACAATGCCTCTTTTAACAAGCTTGGAATGTGCGGACCTATGGTTGAGGAGTGGCTTCTTTGCTCGAGGTTCGTAGGACCAGCAGGTGTGACTGCTTCAAAAACAGTTGTAAGGTCTAAGATAGAGTCGTGTTAGTACTCCATCGCTAGCCTTAACGGAAAAAGAGTTGAACTATTTAGAATAAGCACAGTAGCAACGTCCGCTGTACAGGGAATTCATTATTTTTCTTCCTTCTATATTTTGTTTTTATTCCATTTTCTTTTCTTTCCTTTTCTTCTTTTTTTCATACGTTCCTCGGTTTTTTGGGTTCACTTCCATTTGCATCGGAGTGAAGGAAGATGAAGATGATGCATAATATACTCGAGTTGTCAGTCAGCGCTGTGTGAGAGTTCTTCTTTGTGTTCTTCCTTTGTGTGCGTGAAATTACTTTTAAGTGTGTCTGATCTTGTGCGCTGTGAAGCAGTATCATGAATAACCAACTCGCCCAAGCTGAAGTTCTGACCAATTTCATTTCTAGTACATCGGGCCCCGTTCTGCATCTTCATTTGGATCCCGGCGTCCTTGTGACCCTCATTGCCATTAGCATTTGCCAAGCGCGGACGTTCAGTTATTGCCTCCGGGTCCATCTTCTACCTCCGGAAGTCAAGATACTGTTTGGAGGCTTTGCCCCATCAGTAGGCCACGGCAGAAGGTTATGCAAGATTTTACAAGCTGAGTGGCACCGGCAGACAAGACTATACCGGAACAGTTTGTTCGTACAGTTGTGCAACAATTTGAGTCCACCCTGTGGAAAAAGAGCATGGCGTGAGTACTCCAACCTCACGGACCGCACAACCGAATATCTGTGGCGACTCACTTTGAAGCATCTCAGAGCCCTTACTCCTCGAAAGACACGACACCAAAGCCAACCTCTGCATGTCATCGGCGACATCCCTCTTCCACCAAGCGTGGAGCAGGTACTCAGCCTCGGTCCAAAGTTCGCGGTGGAACCCCGCAAGTCGGCACCTGAGCTACTCTCCTTGGTCAGGCAAGTTTCACAGCGAGCCTCCAATACTGAAATTGATCGATGTATTTCAGAAGGAGTGGACATTCTTTCGCGCCACGCAACCCAGATCAGACCACCATCCATTAAGAGGGTTGAAACCTACTTAAAAGGGCATAGCTTATCTCTTCTGCCGGCAGACAAAGAAGGTGGTTTTGTGCTCATGCACAAGGACTTGTTTGGCAATAAGGCCTTAACGGCCCTTGAGTCCGTCTTCCATTGCCACCAAGATATCACCTTAAGCAAGATCAAAAGCCAAGCCAAGAAGTTATGTAGCTCTCTTGACCTCAAGCAACTTTGTTCATCCATCGACCGGAGCAAATTATCCAGCCTTGAGATTTTCTTCAGTGCAAAAACACACAAGACTGATTGCCCCCTCAGGGTCATTGTGTCTGAACGAGGCACTTGGCAAAAGTCCATCGCTGTGTTCCTCCAAGACAAACTAAACCTTCTCGACATCAATGATCCCTACCAGATTAGGAGCTCAGATGAGGTCTGGCAATTCCTCCATGATGTCAAAGATAGAAGCCTCAACGCTTTTTCCATCGACGTCAAAGATCTTTATTATGCCCTACCTCAAGACCGTCTTCTTAGGTGCATAGAAGAAAGTATTGACTCCTTTGGTGTCATAGCCTTTCAAAACGCGTCAGGTGTCTCAGTCAAGGGTTTCCTAGATTTAATAACCACCTACCTGAATTCTACTTTTGCCACCTGGGAAGGCTTAACATACCTGCAGAAAACGGGAGTATGTATAGGGTCTTGTATAGCTCCCGTCCTCAGTGACCTGTATCTGGCATTTCATAACAGATTATTGCAGCATAACCTTGACCAGTCCAAAGTAGTGCGTGTGTTTCGGTACGTGGATGATTACTTGATTTTACTTGACAGTAACAATAGAACCTTCCCCGTCTTAGTGGCCAGTGTTCTGTCCACCTTCCAGGACTGCCTTCACCCGTTAAAACTCACCCACGAACTTCCGGTTGAGCGATCTATAAGATTCTTAGACCTTCGACTCTTTTTTGAAAGCAGTCACACCTGCTGGTCCTACGAACCTCGAGCAAAGAAGCCACTCCTCAACCATAGTTCCGCACATTCCAAGCTTGTTAAAAGAGGCATTGTAAAACTCTGCCTAAAAAACTCTCTTGAAAAATCTTGCAAGCACACAGTCCATATGAGTTTCAACACGCAAATTTCTCGGTTGATTTCAGCGGGCTACCCCACGTCTTTATTAACTTCAGTGGCCGAAGTCCTACTCAGGGAGGTTAAGCAGGAAGGAGCTTTTACACGCAGAACAAGAGACCGCACCACAAGGCCTGTCATAGTTCCCTACATCCACAACCTGTCCCACAAGCTCAAGAAACTGGCCAATAGAGTCAACGTTGACGTTGTATTCTCCGCGCCGAATAGACTTGCTAGCTTGTGCAAGAAGGTGAATGGGACATCTAGTCGACCAGTTGGATGCATCAAAAACCACCAGACCAAGTTCGTGTCCTGCAATGAAGGAGTCATCTATTCCTTCCCCCTCACATGTGGCAAGCGTTACATCGGACAGACGGGTCGCTGTCTAAATGACCGACTTCGAGAGCATAACAACAACGCCAAAAATGCCAACTCGGGTCATTTAGGCATCCACTGCAGAGAGTGTGGATGTTCTCCCTCCTGGACAAATGCACCATACTGGGACGGAGCAGGAACAAACTGACGCGAGAAATTGTAGAAACCGCTAACATTGTAAGGCTAGATAGAATATGTGTTAGTACTCCATCGCTAGCCTTAACGGAAAAAGAGTTGAACTATTTAGAATAAGCACAGTAGCAACGTCCGCTGTACAGGGAATTCATTATTTTTCTTCCTTCTATATTTTGTTTTTATTCCATTTTCTTTTCTTTCCTTTCTCTCTTTTTCATACGTTCCTCGGTTTTTTGAGTTCACTTCCATTTGCATCGGAGTGAAGGAAGATGAAGATGATGCATAATATACTCGAGTTGTCAGTCAGCGCTGTGTGAGAGTTCTTCCTTTGTGTTCTTCCTTTGTGTGCGTGAAATTACTTTTAAGTGTGTCTGATCTTGTGCGCTGTGAAGCAGTATCATAAAATGTAAACCTACTGTGTTACCAAGAACGCGCGATTTAATTTATTTTCCTTTCAATGCGGGTGCCGTCTCGATTACCATGGCGCCGTTTATCGAGGTTCTGAGTGTCTATGTTGCCATCATACTTCTTTTCTGCAACCGTGTCTATATAACCGTAAATTGAGCGTTCGAATTTTCCGTATGCCTTCACGATTACATTCCTTTGTTTAGCCTACTTCCATTTATTGTACTTGCTTCTGAAGTACATATGCAACTTGAAGAAGAATGGATAATCTGGAAAGCTTCTCTACTCTTTCAAAAGCTCTTCCTATATAAAATATCGAGAGGCTAATGTTGTAAGGACTAGTAATTTCATGAGTGAAACTGTGTTTGTTCAGAATTAAGTAAACAACCTGACTGTAAGTAGGCAGATACCCTTCGGGTACACGGAAGGGGCTCACGTTACAGTAGGTGTGGATACCTATGAACGAATGATAAATATATGCAAGCACAGAAAACAATATTCTCTCATAATTTTCTTGCATACATTTCCAGGGGCACTGGCGCGAAACAATTGAGTTCCAAGATACTTAGTTTAGAAGAACGTCTAGGTATTATAATGTTGCCATCTCGTGTCCGTGCTCTATCTCCTTTGCTCCCGAATGCTGTGCACTGACCCACTTGGATACGGGTCAAAACACTGTTTAGGAACATGTCCGTGCTTGCCCACACCAGCTGAGGGTACTCACTGCCTTGCGTAGAAACAAGATTTGCGTAAATTGAATTCTACGCGCATGCTCAATGGCGGCAGCAGCTCCACCGCGGTGCTGTAACGTCAGAGCCTCCAGTTGGTGTGTATGGTTACACCGTAAGTAAATATCTTTGTCTCTCGACAAGCATTACACCATGAAAGCTGTGAAGGTATGTCAAGTGTTACACTATCAGAATGCTCTGATGTAAGCATTCTGGACTCTGAAGTAGGCATCCTAGTCTCACCACTCCCTGCGAGCGTATGAAGCAGGTGTCCCTGTCGGCGCCCCAGTTGGCATTGCAGTCCATCCATGGCATGCGCAGCTGCAGCGACCCGACCCAGTACAGAAGTCCCTGTGCCAGCACCAGGGCGCCGTCGATGGCCCTGAGCGCGGACATCAGGCACATGCTCAGGCCTAGCCCCTTGACCAGGGGAAAGCAGCTGAAGACGTGCAGCGGGCCGCACGAGCTGAACTGGTCCCAGGATCGCCTCGAGTAAGTAAAGCGGGTGGCCCACCGCCACCATGAAGGCCACGTAGATAAGCAGGAACACCCCTGAGGCAGGTGGAAGCATATTGTGAAGATAAGAAGCTCAGCAACGACTCCGGAAGGAAGCACCTAAATTGAAAGCCCCACTATGGCAACCGATGTTACAATAGGAGACAGCTTCTTCAGCCGAATAGTGCAACTCTTCTAGTAAAACGAGGGTTGCAAATCACAAGGTGGGAGACGTCTTCAAGTGAGACCATACGATTGAGTTCACAGTGTCTTTCAGGCTGACTAATGTCAGCCTGAAGAAGAACGTTTGGTCAAAACGTTCAAGATGACGTCACAGTCGAGTGGAAGAAACTATGGCGGCGGTCACTTAAGCTTAAGAAACTGCTATCTGAGTTTCGTCAATGCTACTTATGTACCAAGATAACTGTTTTGCGTCAAATTGTTAATAGCGACTGATTGGTGATGTTTTTGTGTATTTACAATTTAATGCAGAGTAATTTTGAAGAAAACTGGGACGGCGTCAAGGGAAACTCACTCACCTTTGAGTATACAGCGTGCCGTGAGACTTGGAATGTCCGAATTACTATTAGTAGTAGTAATATTTCCCCACGAAATAGGGAACGGCATGTTCAAAGCATGCTACCCTCATTGCTTAATCCTGAAGTGGCGAATAACATGAAGGAATGTTCGCTTTTTCACTGGGCAACTGCGCAGCGTGACACTGACATAATGACGTCCCAAAGTCGAAGACCAAGTCGTTTAGGCTAGTTGACGTGCGACAACAACGCTCGGTAATCGTTGTTGCCGATACTTGACGCCGTTATACAATCAAATTTCTGTAAAAATTGTGTTTTAATTGTGCCATCTATTTGAGGCTTACTTGAAAAGAGGGGCACGAGGAATCATATCTAGGACACACATTATTGTAAACCAAAAGAGTACATCCGCTTGCTTTGCCCATCAATGTAAACCGAAAAATTGGTCGTGGTTAAAAGCATACCTTTTATTCAAAGAGACGCTCGATCAGTTTGATTGTTGGCACTAAGAATATTTCGTCTACCTAGCTATTTTTGTAACTGACAGGAGCGTACCCCTGGCACCAAAAAGTGATACTTCAACTCATAGTAGGAATGACAACGAGCGCAGTAGAATGCCACCAGGTGTAAAGTTACGTTAATGTCTGAGATGAAGGACATGTGAACGGTGATAAAAGATTCGGGCAAAAGCTTGGTCTCAAATATCTATACATATGTAGGAGCCAGTAGTGCTCAATTTTCTACATCACCAACTGAAGGCCAGCGCGGGTCACATTATGGACAAAAGAATAGTGTCAGCCTTTGGCTGGTACTCGTGCTCTTACTGACTGGACACGATATTCAGCGGAATGCTAACAGAGCACTCGCGTTCATTGTGTGTCCCACGATGGCCCTCAGTAGCGGACGTATAAAATTGAGCACTACAGATTTCTTTTTATGGTCGGTGACGGGTTAGGAAACTGGTAGACGTTCCACCTCGAGCACGTGGTTATGCCATTTCACAGGGCTTTAGCTGTGCGAGAGACAGCGAGCGCGTTAAATCCGCGCTCTGGAGCGCGAGAGTTTGGTGCTGCTTTCACTAAACGGACAGGAGCGTCGCTGGAGACTGACTCTTGAGCGCGCTCTTCGAGCACCGAGTATTTCTCGGAACGTGAGTGACTTCTTCGCACTCCGTGACATCACGTCCACCACCAATATAGGTGCGCCAATCAAAAACGCCGTCGAGACGAAGGGCGCTCCCACACCGCTGCCGCGTTTCTGTTGAATAGTGATTAATCCAGCAGGTAAACACGATTTCATTTGGAAAGCAAAGGCAGCAATTAGCGTTCCGGAAAAGGTTTGTTCACTCATCTCGCCTGCAAACGAATTCATTCATCGAACGATAATGTGCCGATAACACGGCGACAGAAAGGTTGTCGACATGAGAAGGCATTCGGACCGCTGCGCTTTTCAGAATGCTTAGCCCAGCGAATAAACATACTTCGATTGGAAAGCAGAAACGTCAGTTAGCGTTGCGGAGAAGGTTTGTTCATGCATCTTGCCTGAGAAGGAATTCATGTATCGAACGGTAGCGTGCAGATAGCACAGCGACAGGAAAGCTCGAGGTCAGAAGACAGTCGGACCGCTGCCCTTTTAAGAATGCTTAGCCCAGCGAAGAAAGATACCTCGATTGAAAAGCCGAAACATTAGTGGCGTTGCGGACAAAGTGTGTTCGTGTATCTCGCCTGAAAACGGATTGACGCATGACGCGGTTTAGAGGTAGCACATCGACTAATTCCGTTTCGCGCTGATAGACGGTACCAGGGAACATCGGATAACTTTGAGTTCCTTGCGTCGACAAGCAAGTTCAAGAATGTTGTCCTTGATTTAAGTCTGAACAACATGCATGGTCAATTAAAAGATCAGCCAAGATAACTTTAAGCATGTGTACACGAAGCAAGTCTTCAAACCTTTCATATTACTTTAAACATTTGTAAAACTTCCTATCATCGGCCTCTTTTTTTTTTTTAAATTGCACTCTGCCGTTTTACGGATGCCTTAATTTATCTGGGAAAACCTTTCGGCTTCTGCCACCCGTATCCACGAGGTGCCGACTTCGTCACAACCGTGCGGTCGGAGGTGGCTCGTGAGGCTCGTCGATAGTTTCGGTGTGTCGCGCTCTTTATACGCTGTTGTCCATTTAGCGGCTCCGCTCGGACTCGGAGTATGGACTATCGGAGCGTCAATGTAGAAGGAAGGAAGCGGGGGATTAACGCGCCTAGTGTTACCAGAGGCGGAAAGCTCACGCTCGAGGCGGAGCACCTCCTGGGTCGCTAACTTGTCAGCGACCATTAGCACCCTGGAGGCAGGAAGATTCTGGAGTCGACATGATGCCACCAGAGGTGGAGCCGGGGAGACTTCCGGTTTCGAGTGACACGCCCCCAACGGTGACCAACAACGAACAAACCAAAAGACGGTATTGAAAGGAATGGACACAATATGGCATCCTTGGGGGCTTGAGTCGGTAGGACACAATTGGGCACTCTTGGCGGGCTTGAGCCGTTACGTCGCCTCTTCTTCTTACCTTCATGATTAGCATCGAGATTAGAATTCCTATTGAAAAATCCGGCAAAGCACTTCCAGTAACATTCGGTGAAAGCGGGTGCATTTTTATCCGTAGTTTACCAGTCTTTGTTGGGAGTTTTGTCAGCAGCCACTGTCGGTTACCAGATTTTGCTGAAAGTTTTGCCGGCAGCCACTCTCGTTTACCAGATTTCCCTTGAAGCCGGCGAGAGGGGACCTGTTTCGAGACAAAACGAAACGGGGACTGGAGTGGGTAATGGCTGCCGACAACGCTGCGGTATTCTTGAGAGTCTTTTAGCTCTGCGCGACGTTACAATCCTGCCAGAAGTGCACACAGCACAATGCTTTGAAGATCCAGAAAGGTGGGCAGCGATCGCCGGACTTTCTATTGGCAATACGCAAGTGTCTGGGCCTGAGCACCAGAGCGCTCGGGCAAAGCGGTATCTTACCTGGGGCTGAGTGTGCAATAGCGGTCGCCAACGCAGCGGCATTCTCGTTAGTGTTTTAGCTCAGGACAACGTATGTCGCAAACTCCATGGCCACTTCCGATGCTTCCACAGACGTTTTTTGTATATTTTTGCTGCTCGCCGTTGCTGATGCTCCAATTTCCGTTCTGCGTGGGTCTCTTCCTGTCAACACCTCGCACGGGAAGACGAATCCTGGTTTTCTCTTCCCCGGGTACCCCGGGGAAGGAAGTTCTCTCGGCGCCGGCGAGGCGTCGAATGCGACGCGGGAGGGAGGCGCACTTTTCGGGAGGCCGGCAAACAGAGGTTTTGGCTCGGAAAGTAGACCTGCCGTTCGTGGTTACGGGATGATCCGCGAAAACGGCGCCGTACTTGAGGGTCCTTCATCGTCGCTGCCGTCATCTTCGTGCTGGAGTACTACCGCCAAAAGCCCGACGATTTCTTTTCGACTCCAGTTTGAGTGAGGTCTTTTATTTGAATTTTTCTGACTTCACGTTTTATTGCATTTGTTCTCCCATCCGTTGTTTCGTTTTTTATTACATACTCCAATGTTCTGTTTAGTACATTAGTAATGTTGTAGATGCGCCGTCTGTTCGGAGCTTTCTACTTATTGTTCAGTGTTTCGTTGGAACCTTGACTTTGTTGTTGTACAATCGTTGCTTGTGCGCCAATTCCCGATATTTTTTTCCAAGTGATTATTGATAAAATATGTTCACATCGATGTATGTCCGACTCAATTCATTGCGTTTACCTTGACTTGGGCACACACGCCAACCGCACGGTGACCGGCCTTAACAAAAGAGATGTTGCTCACACTCGTTGTAGAGGGCCGCTGGGCGAACCGTGAAGGGGGTAACCACGCCTCTAGCTTCTAGAGAGGGCGACTGTGACAACGTGGCAATCCTGCAAGAAGTGCTCGCAGCGAACTGTTTTCAAGATCCAGGAAGGTGGGCAGCAAATCGCCGCCGGCAAACCTGCTTTTTTGCGACAGGCAAAGTGTGTGGGAAAGTACAAGTACGAAACCTCTCGTGTGGAGCCTACCTCAGAAAGCAAGTGAGCAGTCACTTTTATTGTGCAAGGTTTTTCAGTGCTTGGGAGCCAATTGTGCTAGTGGACACCGTTATTTTAGATCTATTATTTATTATGCCATGCCTAACCCAGGAAGCCAGTGGCAGTCATTTTAATGCGCAATTTGTTTCTGTGTTTGCGGGCAAGTTGTGCTGGTGAATGCTAATCTTTAAAATAATTTATTCGTTGTCCTGTCAACCTCAGAAAACCTGTGGCAGTCACTTTTAATGTGCAATGTTTTTTTATTGTTTTTCAGTCAGTTGTGCTCGCAGTTGCTATTTTAAAATGTTTTATAATGATGTCATGCCTACCTCAGAAAACCTGCGGTTTCCTGTTAAATAGTGAAATAATTAGTTTAGTTCTGAATAATGTAAGCAGTACAGTTTATGCGGAATGCGGTATGTCAGAGGGAAGCACTTTTGTGCCCACGTTATTAAACATTTACGTAAATGATGTGGGATTTTGGCCGTTGCACTCTAATATATATCTGTATGCTGATGATACAGTAGTAGTTTTAGAGTACGATAACTATAATAAGACAATTTCTGTCTACTAAAACTATATAAATACATTACTTGGATGGCTTAAATAAACGTTATTGCAAATATTGTTGTCAAAGCTGAGCTTATTTCTTCCTAAATGCCGAAAAACAAATTTAATTTTACCAACAATTTTACTTCATTTATTTCTGTGTCGAATAGTCTTTGTAAACCTTTGCCTTATTATTATTTGGTCAAGTATTGACGTTTTATATGTTGATGAACACCTGTCATGCAACCAACACTTTTAATATTGTAACAAAAAGACTGCATCCGTTTCAGCTTATTTATTTAAGGTACGAAGCATGCTTAGTATGAAAATAAAATTACTAGTCGCTCAGATCTTTAGCTGAATCAATTCTACCAGATGGGATTACTTTATATGGGCACTGTTCGCGATACGAAACAAAATCAATTGACATAACTTCAAAAGACATATGATAAACGGAAGGTTAGAACTATAAGAGAAAGCGAAGAAACTCCAGATCTTTGTTCTTTAAAGACTTGAGTTTATATGTTACGCTTATAAATTATAATTATAGTTCTTTGTTTAAAAAGAAACTCGCAAGAACAAAAAAACACAAATAAAAAACTTACGACGCACGGAGAGGTTTAACGAACCCTGCAGTCTATACACGATACTGAAAGAAAAAAGATGTAGAAATTATAATGTACCTTCCTTATTCAATGAATTACCAGGGTCTTTAATGTGCCTAAAGCCCCTTAAGAATGCTGAAAAAAGTACTCAAAAATGATGCCACTTCTATATTCCTTAAAATTGTGAGAGGAATTTATGGCGAAGTTTATGTTTTTGTCTCTTTGTTCTTTACTGATTGCTTTCGGCTCAGTGTGCGTTTGCACCTGGGCGTTTAGCTTAACCCATCTTTTCTTCAATTACTTTTTTCATTGTTCTGGCAGTAGAATTACTTATTTTCGACATGGAATTCTTAGGGGTGTTCATATTCGCTGTATTTTCTTTTCTTATATTTGAGCATAAGTTCGTTCTATTTGTTTATTTGCATCGAACACGCATTCGTTGTATTTACTTGTTTACATCAAACTCATTTCTACATGTATCTTTGGTGGTTGCCTGGCCCTACGCACACGCAGGACGCTGCTTTTCTAAGCCAGCACTTTTATCTTTGAAGTTTCTTTGAATAAAGTATTATTCATTTTATTATTATTCGTAATAATAATAATGTTATTATTATGTTAGCTGCGGCCCGAAAAAAGTCACTTGACCTCCCAACGAATGTAAACTACTTACTCTAGCTAGGCACAGCCAGCAAATCAACATTGGGGCACTTTAGCCACAACTTTAGGCGAGATGTTTTGGTTGCATCCATTTTATGGTTTGTATCAGTCACGCCACGAGCAGCGATTTCGGCTACTTATCATAAGTTGCGAACGACAAGTTTGATAGTGTCCGTAAAAAGCAAGAGAGGAACATTCGAGTCGTGGAAGATACAACTGCAACACCATCGAACCCGACTTTCTGACGTACTCCCATTTCCGTCCATGAAACCATGAAAGCCAAGAGGCGCTAAAATGTTCCAGGACCAGGGTGTCGAACCGGCCATTATTTCGGTTCGGTTCGGTTCGGGTTCGGGTTCAGTAGCATTGTATTTTGTTCCGGTTCGGTTCCGGTTTAGTGTAGCGCATATAATATCACTCCGGTTACCGGTTTTAATAAGCGCGAACCGTTTTGAACCGGTTCCTAACTCGACCTTTAAATATTGACCGAGCACTTCCTTCAGCCTTTTCTGAGCATGAGATTCTTGCAATAGACCCGTCCCAAAACTACTCCCTCTTCAGCAGATCTAAAACCCCTGCACAGTGACGTGCGCAAAAAACACCATTAATGTGGCAAGGCTATTACTTGTATAATACTGTTTCTAAGTGAACTATATATAAGCGATTGGCTTTCCATTTTTATGGTGTCTTTTGCACAGCAGCAGCAATATCTTCAAGCTCTGCCAGAAGAGGGCGTCATTTCGGGAAAGAGATCTTGTGGCCGGTGCCATTTTGAGTGTTCGTGCTCATGGCGCGTGCTTTGCTCGCTTTCGAAGCGACGAGCACGCACGTGCTGGGCTGTGAGATCACACGCTGGGGGATTTCTAAACAGTAAAGGTCTCTAGCTCGGTTACTTGCCCTCTATATGTTTTTGTTTATTTTGCTCTGCACACACGTGTTTTTTAGACACGCTACCTGTTTTTGACACCCACTAAGATGTTGCAGCTATGCCCCAGAGTGGCTGACAGGGGAACGAGAGGAAACAAGTGTGACGTAAAAGTTAAAAAACAGAAACAAGTACGTCGAGTGCGCAGTTGGGATAGTTTATCGAATCCCGTGAAGCTGTGGTCGTGTATAAGGAGTATTCACTGGGCGCCATATTTGTGGGTGATGTCTAGAGCGCATGCTCTCAACGAGCCCACGTTAACAGAGCTGCTTTAAGACCGGCAATCGTGAGGGTGTGAAATGCACGTTACAAAGGAACTGTGGAAGCTCGCCGTCCGCACGCGCTCAGCAGTCGTTGCTACAGCTATGGCCGCCAGTGAATACCTCCTATACATCGGCCAGACTGGCCGATCTGTCAATGACCGGGCACGTGAGCACGCACTGTCGCTGCGGTTAACCTCGGGAGGCCACCTTCCTTAAAGGGTAACCGCAAAAGAAAAAAAAGATGTATTTTTAAACAGCCCTAATTAAGGCAAGCATGTCTGCAAAACAATTTTCCCGCCAAGAAGCCAAGTTTTTTGCCAGCGCATTATATGCGCAGGACTGATTTTTAGTTTTGCGGCTATCTTCACCTGTTTTGAATCGGGTGCGCCATAAAGTTTGCGCACCATATACGTCACAGAGTTGCTGCAATACGTCGCGGCTGTGACGTATACCAGCCACTCCCGCAGGCGTCGAAAGAGCGGGAGTTTCAAAATGCGCAGAGGTTGGGACTCCGACTAAATTACGTCCTGTGGCGTAAATATTGCTAGAAAAATTTGTTTTTTTCGCGGAAAGATTTGTTTCGTGACATGCTTGTTCCGAATTAGGCTGTTTAAAAAAACACTTTTTTTCTCTTGCAGTTACCTCTTTAAGCGGCCGCCCACACTAGCGAGAAAACGCGCGTGGCACGCCGATCGCGGCGAATGTCACGTGACAGCACAGGAGGCCTCGCGCACTCTTGAAGCATTCGAGCGAACGCATGATTTCATGCGCTCAACCGATTTTGCGGAACGCGTTTTCAACGCGATCGGCGCGCCGCGTGCGTTTTCTCGCTAGTGAGGGCGGCCCTTTAGACTCCGCCACTTGCTTGTGTGTGCCGGAAATTTGGAGAGCATCACCATTTTGGGAAGAGGGCTGACAAAACTGCACGCAATCTGCTGGAAGCCTACGAGATAGGAAAGGAACGAGTCCAATGCGTCAGCCAAACCTCAATATACTTACATAAAAAGAAATAGCTTTCTGGAGCACGTGTTGATGCAGAGACGCTCTGGTGATTTCGTTGTTTTTCTTGGTGTTTTCTTTTCATTAAACGTTCATTTGATATTCAGCGCTAGTCCTGTTGCGCGCTGCTAACACAGTTTGTTATCTGTGTTCATTGTAACCAATCTCTTATGAAATACCGCTCGGTGTGCTTAAGGTGTTTACACAAATAAAATACATTTAAACAAAAATACACAAAAAGCGGGGGCGTGTTGAAATCATTATATTTATTCAGGAATTATTTTATCCCACAGCGAAAAGGAGTATATTTGATCAAACCCCACTAGCGCGTTTACATGTTATGACGTTTCATAGCGTTATAAATACCTATGGCGCTTTTCTGTTCGCGCGGATTAACATGGCATTGCCTATCGCCGACTCTTTCAAGTTGGCTCGAAGCGGTGAAAGCACAAACTTGAGACCGTGTCATGGTTTGCCGCACGCATGTAGACAGCAAGACTTTGAGTTGTCGGGTACATCTTGGTGGGAAGAAGCTTTTTCCCACTCTTGTTGCTTTATGGATTTTCCTATTTCGACTGTTTTGCGCGGCGGTGTCCTCCTGTGGTCTTCCACTGTCTTCATATCAGCAGATGCTTAGCGCTGTCGGGTCAGAGCATCCACTAGTTAGCTTGCTGTTTCTTACGTACACATCGCAATCACTCTCTATTGTCAACGTCAAGGCACGATTTAAACAGGAACACGAAAAGCCCAGTGAACGGACAATCTCAAATGACGAGGCGATGTGGTGTTTACGAAAGCGCGCTGTTGGAGGCTCCCGCCTCGTTTGTGTTTAAATCGGCTTTGAAACGGCATATTCTTGCGTCGCCTGAATAGTTCCGCTTTTAACCGCAGTATGCGTGACGGCTAGATTTCGCGGCGATATTGTCGCGTTTCCAATTTAGGAGAAGTCCACGTCAGCCGATGCCGCCCGTCGATTACGCATCGCGTTTCAGAGTGTGAGGAGCCGCGCTCGGATACAAAGGGCACAACGGGCCTGCTGTGGATACGCACTGGCGGCACCTCCGATTATCAACACGTTGCCCGGCGTTTCTTCCCTTGCAGCTGAAAAGACGGACAAGGGGAAGCGGCAGTAAACTTCGTTCTTTTTGTGGACCTAATCGTGTCAGCTATCGTCGCCGGTGGCGTGCTGTGCGACGAAGAAACGTTAAAGGGTAACTGCAAAGAAAAAAAGTGTATTTTTAAACAGCCTAATTGGGACAATATGTCACAAAACATTTTTTTCCGCCAGAAACAAAATTTTTTACAGCAATATTTATTGCGCTAGACCGATTTTAGTTTGCGGCTATTTCGTCCGTTTTAAATCGCGCGGAACAAAGTTGTTATTACACGTCACGTAGTGGCTGCTATACGTCACGGAGTGACGTATAACAGCCACTCTGCGCGCGTCGAAAGAGCGGGAGTTTCAAATGTGGAGAAGTTGTTACTCCGACTAAATTACGTGCTGTGGCGTAAATATTGCTAGAAAAAATTTGTTTTTTCGCGGAAGATTTGTTTTGGGACATGGTTGTCACACTTAGGCTGTTTAAAAAAACATTTTTTTTCTTTGCAGTTACCCTTTAAGGAGCGACGCCGGGTCGTGGTGCGAGAGTTCAACTTCACAAATTGTTTTCTCGCTTTAAACAAGAATTACTTTGATTAAACTTTCAGTATGAAAAGACAATCGTTTGTTATTCCAAACCTACCATATTTTGTATTTTTACTTGGACCACCTCAAGGTGAAATGAACGGCCGTTTATGCGTCAAAACGCACTTTTTGGCAACTTCAGGATTATTTTTTGTGCGAGATATTTATTTGAGTGGTATAAATTCTTTTTTATAGTTTATATACCTGCAGGGCTGCCGGTAAAAAGTTTTATTGAGTGTACGCAGCAATTAAATATTTTTAATAAAATAACAAAAATGTCAATATTTTCAAAAATAATTGTGTTTAAAACAAATTAAGTTAAAGAAAACTGCAGAAGCCCAACCTCATTGCAAGTCGAAATCCGTGCAGATTTAAGAAAAAAATATTGTTGGGTGTTTCATAAAAAAGCAGATTTTTCATCAATTAGGGAGTGATACTTAGTTTCACGCTATTTTTAAAAGTTAAAACCGCGCTCAAACCATCAGAAAGTTTTTTTCGTCAAAAATATTTTAGGGCATTGCTACAAACAATGCGGCAATAGGCCATGATTTTTTTTTTAGAAATCGAAGGTGGTCGAGCGCGACGCCTGGGACGTTTGACATGGAATGACCCTTATCTCATATTATAATTTCCACGTGTCATTACCCCTTTAAAGGGTGTTCGATATCACGCGGTGAATAAAGAGAGGATCAATGTATGCATGGACGGAACTGGCTGGTGTCATTGAACACTATCAAGTACAATCCAACCTATTCAGTGACTTTAGTACTTGCTATATTCTTTGGATCGGCATAGTCGTATTAATTGGCGGCGCTTGAACTAGCGTGAACAAGGACGGAGAGCCTTTCTACATGAGGGATAAAGCAAGAAGAGCTTGAGCGAACGGTGTACCGAACACTTGCAGGTGGTCTAATGAAGAAGCTTAGGTATCGTTCCTAGGTGAAATATTCGTTTACGAATGATTCACCGACGACTCCGCGTATGCTGTCCTCAGAAATGTTTGCCTTCTTACAATGCACTTCGCCTCATCGGATCGGCGGGCATTGCGGCCGCCATGACTGGACCGAGATTTCATGCATTGTACTTTAATGAACGCAAATAGCATGGTAAATTATTGTTTTGAAGGCCATATACCTAGGTTGTTGTAGTTGGTGTTCTCTTCCTTTGTTATAGAAGAAACCGCTGGCGGCCGGCATCGCACAAGTTTAATCAAAAATGAGGTGCTTTTCTTCGAGACCTTTCAATATAAACGTCCAACACCGCCAAACATGCACTTCGAGAAGCACAGGCCAATGATGAGAAGTGAGTATGACAACATAGAGACATCCGAGTCTCGATGGTTTTGCAAACCCATGATGACTGAACCTTTTAGCGTAAGTCTAGGTTTCTCCCTAGCGTATTCCATCACGTTAGTGTTCAGAATTAATCCAGTTGCGACTTAAAAATGTTCAATTTTATAGGGGCATTGAACAGCATAATTGTATATACAGGTATGTCATAGAAAATCATAAGGGTATGTCATTTTTATTTCGAGCTCATAAATGTAAGGTTACTACTTCCTGTAGCTGTAAAGGGAGCTTGGCGAGCTCCCTTTAACATAGGCTCTCCTTAGTTCAAGTGACCTTTGTGCACTGTGCAATGACAATATCCAACTTCCTTTACTAAAGGGACCTTAGTAAAGGTTCCTTTACGCTGCAGTGTGATTGGGGTATAAGTCCTACGAATTACGCCATTGTGAGCTATTGACCAATCGTGGAAGGCCGACCGCAGCGAAGATTTTCGTCGTGCACGTCACCGAGAGGTGATGTTCTCTCAGCACGCACTTAAATCTGCCCCGACTGAAAAAAAACCGGTGGCTCACCGCATCCGTTTTTGTAGACGGCAAGCGGAAAAGCGTACAGGTTGCCGGGGCCGATGGTTGCCGCTACGAAGAGGAGGAATAGGTCCGTTTTCTCGGCCCAAGTCGCGCGATCCAGTTCCACCATTTCTTCGGCTTCGACGAACCCCGGCCCACGCAAAGAAAATCCACATACCTGCCCGAGGGCTCGAGCCGCGAGCACACGTGGCTACGTGTCACGTTCTAGCACGCGGGATGACGCATCAACTGCACGTTAATCCACGCGCCAGTATGTGGTCGGCCCACCACAATTAGCCGAATGCTGACTATGACGTCAGCAAAGAATGTTTCATCGACGGAAATAAGAGGAATGTAAGAACTTAAATTTTGACGTTGTTGGCAGTGTTGCTTTGAGAGCGCTATGATTTCAGGCTTCCACCATGCCCATTATAAAACACCATCACACTTGTTGTTCACAAGGTAATGACGTCACGAAAGGTAACCAAACGAGGGCGCCACCGAAACATCTCGCCGCTAATGCAGCAGGTGGTGATGTCTCACTCTCTTCGTCCAGCCTCGTCCCGCCATAGTCCCCCATGGCATATTCAAAAGTATCCATAGCCTCCTCTATACTGACAAAGCCTGGCAGATCGTCACGTGACGTGCAGGCCGAAAGTGAAAAGGTAGAGCAGCAGACAAGAGTCTTGTGACAGGCGCCCCGCTGCGGAGAGACGCCGAAACACACTTGTCCCTAGCGATGGAATGTCCGCTCGTGCTTCTCGCGTTCCTCGGGCTACTGCTTCTTTTCTCGTAGGGTTTGAAACCATGTTTCGGGTCCTCGCCGCTGCAAAAGCTGTGCGCTGAATACCAGACTCCCCGAAAAATGCTGTGTGCTACCAGATCCTCGAGCTCCAAATCTGCGACCGGGCACTCTATGGCTCCGTCATCAAACTGCCAGGCATGGTGAGTATACGCAGACTATTACACTGGCGGCCTATCATTATGGCTGTCGTCGCTGATCGTCTGAGAACAACGGTACGGGCTGAGTCGGCGACGCTTCCAGCAGTTCTGGTTTGCTATATTCGTGCAGCACCAGCACCATCATAGATTGTCCCACCAGGTAGCTGTAGGCAAGCCTATTGATTGCGAGGCTCGTTCATGACCATGCGCTCGAAACAGTGACCTCAAATCGCGGTACGACCATCGCTGAATACCCCCGAATAGAAAAAGGCTATACTCTGCTTCTCTCTCTTTCTTTTTTTTTTTGTTGGGGGGGGGGGGGGAATTCGTGGCCGAGTGGGATAGTGTACACCTGCTCGGAGCACGTGGAGCGAAATCTCGCGCTGCAAATTTCGACCTCTGCCCGTTTTGGGGATCGGTGGCCGAGTGGTCTAGCGCACACCAGCTCGGAGCACGTGGAGCGAAAGCTCGCGCTGCAGAACCCAGGATACTGGGTTCAATTCCCGCCCCTGCCCGTTTCGATCTGGATGAGCATCTGTACCGGCGTGCGGTCGTGTATCACTACTGCGTGGTGCACTGTTAAAGACCACAGGCTAGCGGTTTGTACTGCACTGACTAAATTGCTCATCTACAGCTGGGAGACTCGTCGCCCTTGGAGGCAGACCAAGTTCTAGGCTGTATAAACATACACACAATCCAATTTTTTTGCCCGTTTTGATCAAGATGAGCATCGTACCGGCGTCCGGTCGTGTATCCCTACTATGTGGTGCACGTTAAAAGATCCGGGCTCGGTTCTACCGCACTGGCTAAATTGCTCGTCTACAGCTGAGAGACAAGTCGCCTGTTGAGGCAGACTATGATCAGGCTATATAAACATATACATATCAATTTACTTTACCGTCATTTTGTCCACGCTTCCGCCAGGCAGTACAGCGTTACATACAGTGTATTTACATGCGGACATGAGAGCAAGTCTGTACCATCTCGAGCACTTCCGAGACGCCCTTGTTCGAGTGATGCTGTTTCTTGAGGTGGCCGTTTTTGGGAGGGTATCAATACAACCATGTATAGGCCGTCATCTTCAAGAATGCTGAGTGTAAGAAGGAGATGCTATCCGTAAGCGACTTCACGGTCAAAGATGGCAAGCGCGTCGTGATTGACCCGTGCACCAGAACACACACCTGAAACTCCACTGGCTGCTAAACATCGTCGCCGACGACGAAGAGCGCGCATCTCTGGTGCCGTATGGAAATATGACCCAACTTGCTAGAGACCGTTGGTACGTCCAGGGGTGCACAAGCAAAGTGTCGACGACCTTTCTCAGTGAGCCTCAGGCTCGGGCCTGGTGTCATGGTGGACGACGTTCCTCACCAGCGGCGCATCGGGGGGTAACCTAGAGCTTGTGGTGGTCCCAGGCAGGGCGCCGCTCTGCCTTCGGTGCCGTGGCACATGGCATATAGGCCGGGACTGTCGTGTGCCGCGCTGTGCGCTCTGCCGGCGCTCTGGCCATGGTGACGACCAGTGCGCCAGGACCTACGCGAGTGTCGCAGGGCCCACGGGGAAAGACGACATATTTGAACGTCTCAGGGACGTGGCCGATGCCGACGAAGCCGTCAGTTAAGGGGGGGGGGAGGGGGCGTCCACCAACAGAGGCTACGCCCCCTGTGCCTCTCCCCGTGGGGAGAGGCCAGTGGCAGCCATCGAAATAAAATGAAAGTCATCAGCAACCTGACTGTGGGCGACGCACCCAGGGAGAAGCACACGGACAAAGATACCAGCTTCAGCCCTGCGCCGGCAGCCAGCGAGGAGCGGGATACCACAAGCGCTGAGAACGCAAATGCGCCAGTGGTCTGGTCATCAAGCAAGCCCGCGAGGATTGCACAGAGGGGAAGCCAGAACACCGCGGAGCGACCACTACTGAGGAGTGTGAGCGGGTGGTATCCTCCGTCCCCTTTACTTGTTACTATTACTACAGTCTATTTAGAGTGCCTTCATACACACGCGCCTTTGCTTGAGTGGTGACATCTCAGCCATTTTTCCGCTGAATCGTTTTTTTATGCATTTTGAAGTGCGCGCAATCCGATGCCACTCAGCTCGAGCGCGCAGCTTTGGCTAATGCATAGACGCCATTTTACCGCCCAAGTCACGCACCGAGTGCGCGAGAGCTTCACGCGCTGGCACATTCAGGACAACAATGAATGTCTTTACCCTGAGACAGACAGACATATAGCCACCCTAAGTCTATTACCTTTGACGCGCCCCAAGTGAGCGTGCCTGGTGACGCTAGACAAAGAAGCGGCCCTCGTGCCCGGCCCGGACGGCGCGTGCGTTCCGGTCTGATGGCTGTCTCGAGCCTGTAGAGCCTTCAGCCAGTCAAGCCAACCACCACCACGACCACGGTCGCTAAACTCGTCGAACACAAAGTTGGGCCCGAAGTTCGCGGAGCGCGCTAATTGGACTCTTGCGACGCTGACGTCGCGCCAAGAGAGGTAGTCAATCATTAGAACGCTCATTTGTTCGAGATCAGCAGAATGTAGAAAAGTTATCGAGGCGCGCGTGGAGCACGCAAGGAGCGCGCTGATCGAACGGCCGCGCCGATGACGTATCGCCCGTTTGTCCCTACATCCCTATGCCAAGCTAAGCTTAAAGGAGCTGTGCAACGATATTCAGTTGGAATGTCTTTCACTGTACACGAGCTTACTGGCACTGGTGGGACTCAAGGATACCTGCACGCAACGCCACTGGCCAAGAAACTCCTTTGTTGCGGTGTAATTTCAAGGACAAAAGCGATCATTTTCATTCCAATCTCTCTTTTGCAAAATTTGATGACGTAACGTGGGGATCGCAGTACACCCAAGTGACGATATTTGAATACGGTTCATAGAATGGACCCGAGCATTGCGTGGCACTCCGTTTGGGCTCGTGATAATTCCTCAGCTCGAGAAGCATTCGGGTAGTGGCCCGTGTCCAATCGCTGCAACGACGACAATAGCAGAGCCATAACAATGCTCTGGAACTCAGCGCGTGTCCTGTGCTGGCCAAGCCCCAGCGCGTGGCTATGATCAACATTGGCGGCATATAATCCATTCCAGGTGCACGCGGCCGCTTGTTCTGGCTGCGAGCTGAGGGGTGAACGCTGCTCGTTTTCTTTAATTTGTTTCGACTGCCTTCTGTTGCGTGGGGTGAAAAACGAACACGTGTTTCATAGGTCATCAACGTCAGGGATCCGATTCTAAGCGGTATTTGCGCAAAGTACGAAAATTGTTGCATCGCCCCTTTAAGCTGCTTTGCAGGATTGTCCCTGAGGCGACCTCTTGAAGCTCCAAATCCCCCAAAGTTTGTGTAAAACAAAATGTAATTCGAAACCTCGTTTGTAGAAGTTATCGCTGACGTCAACGTGACGTTTCAGAACTTTGCGAGAGCCGCGGTTTCAGCTCGAAAATTTCGCTTCGGATCGAGGCGAAGTTAAACTTTGTCAACATGGCGGTGCCGTACGTTGCGGCCGAGCTTATCTTACGCCGCCGTCGGCGTTGCTACCGAGACCACCGGGACGCGGGGACGCCTTTTGAACTCCCCGACGACGACTTTCGGCGACATTACCGGCTATCGAAGGCCGTTGTGCGTTGGCTGTGCGAAGAGCTTCGTTCGGCGCCCGGACTCCGGAGGCGGCGGACAATCGCGTCTACCCTGACCGTGGAACAGCAAGTTCTCTGCGCGCTCCGGTTCTTCAGAACTGGTTGCTTTCAAGGCATGGTGGCGACTGACGAGCACCTGTCAGTTTCCCCAGATGACTGTGAGCTGGGCTGTTAGAGTTGTTGCGGCTGCCATCCTTCAGTGCCTCGGCAGCAGTTGGATTAACTTCCATGCGGAAAACAAGGCCGCCACCAAGGTGAGCTTTGCCCGAGCCGACGGCATGCTTGCCGGCGTCGTTGGGCGGGTGAACGCCTTTTCATAACGCGTTTTCCACTCAAATTCCACTGAAAATATTGTCTGAAAACAGTTTACATGTCTGCGCCACCAACGAACTCGAAAACGAAACTGAAACCACTGAAACTCTCATCGAACCTGTCACGCGTGGTGGCGCTTTGGTACTTCCGAGCAAAGCTGCACACGCTGCAGGCGACAGGCTTTGCTCGAGATTTGGCAGTGTGGTGCTGTTTACGTTGTCATCGCGAAAATTGAATGCAAAGGAACTATTTATGTCTAATAGCACTGGCACCACTGATCTCTTAGTAGGCTGGATCACGGATAGAGGCCTGTATTGCTGGGGTCGAGCGGCTCCACCGGCAGTCAACGCTTGACACGAGCTATTGCTTGCTATAGGAGAAACGGGAAAACTCAATTTTATTACGTTAGTAGGTTGTTCTCGACCATGAATCTTCTATCGTGTTTTCCGCAAATAACAGTTAATATTGTGGGCAAGAATATTAAACGTTTTAGTACACCAATCTTTTTTAAATAAATGTTGTGTGGTTGAGGGTCAAGGGCGACTTTGTTGGGCGTTAACTGTGATTTGTTTAATGAGACAAGGGTTACCGACAGGTATTGTGGAGTCATTCGTGATCTCGGAGTCATCAGAGCTCAGCAAATGATAAGTTAGAAGGCCGTTACTGGGGACATTGTGCATCGTTTTAACCGCTTTTACATAGTACTTCTAATGAAAGCTTTTTCTTTGAACTGCTGGGAGGGCTTCCGTGACAAACTGAAACTCAGAGCGTGCCGTTCAGTCGCTGAACGTGTCATTTATTTAGCAACCGAAGCAAGCGACGTTGGTAAAGTCGATGGTGCTCCAGCTCATTTTTTTAGTCGGTGTTCGAACGCTTGACGAATGTCTCTTTGATCTCCAAGCATCCGATATAATGATCGCAGCACGTCACAAAATACTCGCCCTCGAGCACCGCGTACAAGTTTCCTACTTTAGCGTGTTTCTCCCTTGGACTTGCGTGTATTGCCTGTTGTCAAGCAACGGCCGCCGTGGTGATTGCAGCGACAGGCTCTCGATCCGCGATCCAGACTTGCACTGTGAGAGAGTTCTAACGCATTGCACCCGCGGAGTGCTGCACGGAGAACCAGCCCCAAACGAACTTGCCGAATGCACCGAATGCCTACTGATGCTGTCGCCATAGATGTTGTTGAAAAGCACCGACCTCCATCCGAAACCAGCGCCTTTTTGTTCGACTTGATGGGTGAGAATGCGAGTAGGCAGTCGCTGTCATTGTTCATATATAAACATTGGTTGCTGCAACGTGTAACTGATATTTGCGATGACTTCAAATTGAGCAACTCGGCTGTCAGAGATATTTACAGACGGCGTAAGTTTGTGAAACCAGCTGACTACAAAACAGCATACACTAGAGAAAATTGATGAGACTACGCGCAGAGAGCTTGCTTCGTTTTAAGCACGATATTACGAGTGAATCACTGAAAGGATACGGCATAAATCTAGTTCGTTGGAATATATAGAAATACGTTTCATAAGACTTTTTATTTCCCTGGTAAGGGCTTTGAGAACGAGAGCTTTCTCAAACAAAATACGACTGGGCAAGATAGCTGATGTTCAAATATGATTTTGCTCAAGCCTCGGGCAACGTCACCCTGTTTAACTTACCGGGACGCTGAGTGAATGCGTCAGACATTTCTGCTGTGAGCGCTTTATCGAAAAATGCTCCACTTTTTTCCCGCACACAGATGATCTGATACTCTCGCGGCCTGTGTGTTTTTCCTGAGCCTTTCATTACACACTGGTAGGTTTCAGCGTCTGTACGGGAACATAGCGACTCAAATTTTGCAAACAAAGCACGAGTCGTCGATTCGTCCTTCGTGAAATATCAGACGCTTACAATTCAAGCTCGCGTCTGAGTTTGTGGTGCGCGGGACGCGATTTCGAGCATAAAATCTACGTTTGCTTTCTGTTTCGTTGTGAGAAGGCCTCATTGTAGCAGACAAACGTCCGTCATCTTCTCTAGCTCCTCGTCTGAGCGAGGCCTGACTTGATCGAAGTTTGGGTCTAACGGCACTAGAGATCCCAAAGACAACGCACAACGAGCGGCGTGAACGCTCGCCTCTCTGCGCTGTCTCGTGCTCTCCGTGTGGGTTTTTGGTCACTTTCCCCGCTACGTCCAAAAAGCAAAGAATGTTTTGTTCCACGAGTTTAGCGACCCTACTCAATGAAGGTCTCGAGTGCCCGGGAGTCTTACAAAGCTCGGGCACTCCAGAGATGAGCTCTATAATTAGCCGCTGCTCCTTTCATGTGAACGCAACACGTTCACATGAAAGGGCAGTTACACTTTTAGCAGCGACGCACCCACGTCCTTAAATGCTTGAATCGTGTTTCGGCCACACAGTAAAGGCCCTTCTTAATCTACAACGACCAGAAAGCTCCTCACCAGTGTTTTCCTGTGCTGGACCCTCATGGAAATTCTACTGAGCACCGGCAGAGGCCCCAGGAAGCACGACAAGCGAAGGGGAGTCTTTTCCAACGCAGGCCACCACTTGCGATGTCTCTTTAAAATACTCTTGGGTATCACGCTCACCGGTGATCCTTAAAGTCCCTGTATCTGGGAAATGTGGCGAATTATCTTTCCTTATCCTCTAAAACCTTCCTTACCTCACCTCTAACCTCCGGTTTGCGACGGAGGCGCCCTCTGGAATTTCCCACGCGTCTCGACGTCTGGGTCAGCTGAAGCGGTCCAGATGCCGATCGTGTGGACTTTTCTCGTCAGACAAGTGTGGCAATGACCTCATTTAGAGCCCGCATTCGTATCGGACCGTCCTGAAGCCGCTCTAGAACTGTTCGTCCAACCACGGATCCCAAAAGTGCTTTGGATAATCGTCCCTACCGAGTTGCATTAGGTCAGTGTCTCGTGAGTGTTCAGCTTCACAGCTGGAGCGGGCGAGTTGCCGATCGTGTGGACTTTTCTTGTCATACAAGTGTGGCAATGACCTGATTTAGTGCCCGCATTCGCGTTCGGACCGTCCTGAAGCCACTCTAGCTCTGTTGGTCGAACCGTGCATCGCGAAAGTAATTCGGATAATCTTCCTACCGAGTTGCATTAGGTCAGTGTCTCGTGAATGTTCGGCTTCACAGGAATTGCAAGTCGTTTTTAATCATCATATAAAACCGCCAAATTGCAATTTTATTCTCCACGATTACAAATGATTGACTACCTTTTAATACGTGTCCTTGGCGAGCTTTCGAGAGGGTTTGATGTACGGGCGCCAAAAACAATTTGGCGGCCTAAAAGCAAGATACTATTTTCTTTCTAATCAGGGAAGTATTGATGTGGTTGACGCTAAGCCAGCAATTTAAGCTGCCTGCAGTACTATAGTAAGAATAAAAATTGCTACGTATTTCTGTGCATGCTGTAAAAATTTACGATACCGCGGGCTTTTCGCTACAGGGCTGCGCGGTGCCGCTGCTTTTCCGAGCGTATAATAAATACTATTTTCGTTAGTTTATTTGATGAAACTGTTTTTAGAGATAAAAACTCCGTTTTCGTTTAGTTTTGTCACTCCGGTAATTTTATCAGAGTGTCTGTATCTTTTATGTTATTCGTTCATACTGAAACAATCCAGGTTTAATTACGATTTACGCTACTTTTAGACTCCTACCCCAGCGTCCTGGTGCAGACTTGGAAACTAGCGCTTGGTTTCAGCACCTAGTTCTCGGGTCAAGCAATGGCTGGTTATTTCCAGTAAAAGGGAATGAGGCAAAATAATTCAAATCACACCGAGAGAACAATGCAAAATAAGCGAATGCGAGGTGGAAATCTCCATGAAAACACACAAGCACGGATGATGTTAAAAAGAAGCAAGATCAAAGTCACAATTTTATTTATTTCACAAAACTGCCAGCCAAGTAAAAGGCCACGGCAGGAGCATCTCACTACAAGTAGAACACATGCCGAGTACATAACAAAAGAGATCACAGAGCGAAAAAGAAGATAAATGACACGGAACACAACATACACAATCAAAATGCTTTCTTAATACTTCACAAGTGTGCGCGTAGCTTTACTGACAGGTGCAGTCACTTTTGCATATATTAAAATACTTCTAAAGCGCTTACACCTTCTAATGCTGTTACTGGTACGGTACACCTGCAGACAATAAATTGTACAAACCACATGGAATTAAACATCCAGCTGCTTGATGAGACGGGTCTGCAGGTATAATGACTTCAGATACATACTTAAGATAAGGATGCACGAGTGTGTTATATGCTGCAAGTTTGGCTCACCTTGTATGCTAAAGAATCCATCAGCTTGTGCGTTATGTCTGACACAAACTGAAGTCCTGTAGATGTCAATGAAGTGTGCATTCTACACGCAAAAGTTACCTCAATTCCCCAGTACCACATTGAAACCATGCGAAACACAAGAAACATGAATCTTAAAAACTTTCTCGAGGATCCTTTTACTCCATGCAGTCCCCTTCATAGTGGACGTTTCGAGACACCTAAGTTGATCTCCAACATGAAAGCGCTAAAGTCGAAATTGTAACTTGTTCTCTTCCCGTTGCAACTGATACTCCTGTCATTGCACCAATATCAGTTTTATCTGCATTGAATATAGTTCTTTGTAGCTCTTTGATATTCATCAGTACACCAGAAACTGTCTGCACTCTGCCGGAAAATAAACAGCAGTCGAAAATGAAAACTCCTCAGTTGTTGCTGCGGCAATCTGTCCAGGACAAGCTGGAGAAGCAGGGGCCGGTAGGGCGCTGCTCAGACCTTGCTCGGGCAGCCACAGGACGGCACACACTTGTAGAACGAATAAATAAACAGAGAAAACATGTGTTTTAGGTGTGCCTAGGTCTACCTGGAATCAGTGTCATTGTGCTAAACTCACCAACAGCTGGGGGGGGGGGTTGCCGAACCAGGCTGCTCTGGGGAAGCTGGAAAAGTTAGGTTCAGTACAGCACCGCTTGGAACTTGCTGGGGGGCCTCAGGAGGACACACTCGCCTAGAATCACCATAGACGGCACTAGTGGTAGGTGAGCCTCAGTTGACCTAGGAAAGAGTATCGGACTGCCAAACTCACCAACAGCTGTGGTCACTGCGGCAGATTGCACCGAGGGAAAAGCTGCGCTTGGACCTTGCTGGGAGCCCTCGGGAGGACACACGCTCCTAGAACAGACAGAGATGGCACAGTGCTAGATAGGCCTCGGTCGACCACGAAACAGTATCGCACAGCCAAACTAAAAAGAAGCTGCGGTTGCTGCAGCAGTCTGCCCTGGGGATGTTTCAGTACTGTGGGAACTACCTTGTGGTGTACTATTCAGGTTTGGCTGGGGGTGCCTCGGGGACTTTAGGGAGGCAACCAAACCAAACAAATGGAGCTGCATTTTGTGAAAGAGGCATCCAAAATCAGCAGTTTGTACATCGCATTTGTATCATAAAACTGATGCAACGTGTCTCACTGAAGAGAAAAAAAATATTTTGTGAGATGTTGTACATACCATTTACATTTCCAGTTCCCTTGCGGTGGTGGTTTACTCTCATGGTTAAAGGTAACGAAAAAGAAATGTTTGGGAGAGCATCTTTCCTCAATTGTTTGCTCTCCTTTGTTTTGCATGATTAGTGTTTTGAATTGGTCGATATTGAAGTGGTCCTGTAATAGATTGAAGAGATTGGACTCTAGTAGAAAGCACATCGTGTAACGCCACCTCAAATGCCCGTTTCTGCAGATCCCTGGTTAGCCTGCCAAAGACCTGCACGTGAAGTTTGCGCGCTGTCAAAGCTGCTGGCGCGAGTGTGGGGTTGATCTCAAATGTTTTATTTGCTTGCGTTTTTCGTTTCAATAAGACTACGAGTGAAGGAGACCCTATTGGCGCTACGAGAGCAAACGCACTTTGAGCGGGCTAAGCACACACGCTCGTCCAGTAAGAGCGTCGTCAGAGAAAACATACTCCTGCTTGTCGCACTGGCTGCGCTCGCCCTTATATTGAAACGGAGTATAGATACAGGTAGGCGCTGGAGTCCGCAGCTGCGGCAGCGTTGCAAGCTATCTGTGCGAAACAAAGTATGGTACGCGAGCACGTACGCAACACTCGACGAGAGCGCGTACTCCGCAAGCACCCGTAATTGGGAGCGACGCCGATGCCACAAGCACAAGCAGGAGCAGGCCGTTTGAAAGGCCCCGACGCACAGTTGCGTTTGAGAGCGTTTCACTGCGTTACGACTGCGAGAAGGCAGGACATCCATACTTATTTTATCGCGTGCCAAGCAATTCCTTGAATTGGATTCCACGCTTCATGCAAAGCACAGATATGCGGGTGTCTCGCTTTCGTTTCTCGAAGCAACGCAGTCAAACGCTCTCAAACGCAACTGTGCGTAGGGGCCCTTACTTCCAGGGCACAAGCGTCCGTGCATGCCAAGTTGGCAATGTTGTGCTCGCTATTACATCGCTCGCGTTTACGGTGGACTGGAATGCATAACTCACTCTAAACAGCTGTCGTTTTGCATGCTAATGAGTATGCAGAGCACCTACCTCGAATAACTTTACGGCTCTCGTCGGGTTGAAATCTTTTCGACCGATACGGCGAAGCAAGATCTTCCTCCGAGGTTCATTTTCCGTTTCAGAGGGAACACTGAAAAGCTTTCCGGTCGACTTTTCTACGGGCGGCAGCAGCCCGTCAGCTGCGGCGAAGCAACATCTTGGGAAATTCATGACGACCGAAAGTCCAAAAACGAAAGCTAGATGTCACGTGACGACTGGCCAATAGTGTGCGCGGCGGCTAGTTCAAAGAATGGCGCCACTTTTCCCAAGATAGAGGGGCTTTAGTGATCCGGTATCCACAAGCATTCGCAGCTTCCGGTCTTCCCACAGTAAGTCTTGTTCGATCGGTCGCACGATGTCTCTGTTAGACGAACTGTGAGCGACCACGGCGTGGAGCATTTCTTCCACGCCTTCTTCGTCGTTATTTGAATCTTTCACCGCGTATGTTCCTCGCTGAGTAGCGCGACCCGACGAACATACCCTGGCCAAGTGCCCCTTATTGCCACACTTGTGTTACACAGAGTTGCGGTGTCGGCACTCGTCCGTTGCGTGATCCTGGCCAGGAATCCGAGACATTCGCTTTTGTTCCATTACGCGACGACACGTGGCGTCCAAGCCCGAGTAGAATTAAATCCCTTCCACCCTGGGAAAAGTGGCGCCATTCATTGCTGTAGAAATGCTCGAGGCGCGTGCCGCGCGCCACTGCTGGGAAAAACACGGCGTCTGAAATCTAGCTCAGTGCTGCGCTGTGTCGCCATGATCTTCCGAAGGGCTGCACGTTGCACGTGTCTCCTTCATCGACGCACTTTGCGCTACTTTTAAGGTGCAACCCCACCCTTGGTTAGTGTGATTCTGAACCAACAGATGGCGGTTGGATTGCCTTCCAGGCCTGTGCATCAATGCGAGAAATCGTGTGTGGTGGCGCTTCGATACAGTGGGGTATTTTTCTATATCTTGAATTTGACATCCCTGGTTCCTTGCTTGTTTTTCTCTGCACGAGCTTTCTCTGGAACGCGCACGGCTGCGCCAGTTCTCGTGCAGGGGGGCCAGTTGCTTATACGCTCCGAGCTCACGTATCCAGCAAATGTGGGCAGAATAAAACGCGACAATCGTCCTCAGCCAAATGGCGAGACATATGCACAACAAAACCACCGACGCGTTGAAAAATATAAAATTGCCTGTGCGCCGTTATCGGAGATTTCAGAGGCCAATTACACATATTTCAATGTGATCAGATTTATATTGACACGAATGAAGGTAACGAGAGGACGAACAGTGAACTGAAAAATAAAGGTTTAATCGGCGAACTTGTGCCAAACAAAAAAAGTAAAGAAAAAGCCTCCTGGCAGCAGAAAAGCAGGCGGCGATTCGGCAACGTAACAGAGAGCAAGAGCGAAACTGACTCGACAAGGTCGCTGGCGGCTGCTTATCTACAGAGCGTCACCATATCGAAAGTTCGGCAAAGAAGGTTCGGGCGTCGCGCGCTCCGGGCGAGGATGAACTGGCACTTTCGAGAACAACAAAACAGGGCGAAAGTTACGTCCGGTGCAAGATTGAACGCGAATCTTCGAGAAGTCCGTGACCGAGCGTTGCTTTCTCGGCTCTGCGGGCGGCAATATGACGGGCCGGCCCTTTTGTCGTGCATGTGTTTGACTCTTTGTGGATTTCCAGGAAAACGTGATGACGTGATAGACTTGGGTTTTCAAAATTCTAGCTTGTGGAATTAACTACCTAAAAAATAAAAAGATGAACAATTTTTCGGGTGGTCATTTGTCTCCTTTAGGTAGCTGGGTGTTTATTTTGACCAAAACCACGAGACTGGAAGACACAGAAAATGACTCTCAGGTTTAGATGTTGAGTTTGGTAAACCAAAAGTAGGACTGGTGCGGGAGTCATAATAAAAAAATGCCGAGGTTAAAAATTAACTCACAGACAATAAATGATAAAAGTTAATTTTAATACGATCTCAGTGATAAGTGCAATGACTGGCCAGATAAACATTCTAGGTCTGTGGATAGCTTTTGCACATAGTTTAAGCAATGTACAGGGTGTCACAAAACAAAATATTAGTTTTTTTTTACCGCAAGAATAAACAAGGCATTGCCGAACGCCCATTCTCCGCCCAAAGGTAGCGCTAGAGGTCACATCCAGATGTCAAAGTTTCAGCCCGATCCGATACCTTATTCAAAAGTTATAAGGGATTTTCTGAAAAGTTCAATAGGAAAACGGCGGCCGACGGAGTTTTCGAACACATGTGGCTCTAAGGCACCAGAAACCGAAAACGGGCAAAAATGGGCTCCATTTTCCCATTGAAATTTTCAGAAAATTCCTTAACTTTTGAATAAGGTGTCCATTCGGGATGTAACTTTGGCATCTGGTTGTGACCTAACGCTACGTTTGGGCGGAGAATGAGTGTTAGGCGATGCGTAGTTTATTTTTGCGGTAAAAAAACCCTGTAAATTTGTTTTTTGTGACATCCTGTAACCAGTCTTAATTTGGTGATTTTATGCGCGCAAGTAGTGGTGTGCAAAAATGAAAAAGATGCAAACGGATAGAGTTTGACGCTGTATAAAATATAGTGTAAGCACGCACATGGTACGCTGATTAAGTATGAAACAGCCCTACATTTTACACTAGCGTTCAGCGTATCGAAAGTTAAGGGTGCATCAAAAGCTAAAGCTTGTACACATATACTGCTCAGGCCGTTATGTTTGAATGCTCCTAGCACTTTATTACCCTCAGATTTAATGTAAGTTGTCTCCTGATTGCTTACAACAGAAAGAAGGAAACATTCTAACTCTGGGTTGATAGAAAAACTCCACCTGCTGACAGCGACCAATCATCTCGGTGCCGATTATAAGTATTCACTGCATGCCAACGGTCGCGTGCTTTGAACAAGTTTTTCTTACTTGATTTCATACAATCGCACTTTTTCTTGAAAAACAACAATGTTTACTCAGGCAAGCGGTCACATGTGAAGCTTAGAATATTTTGTATTGATTGTGGCACACGTGGCAAGTTGCATAGATTTTTTTACAATCCGCGAAATAGAATGCTCCTGGGTTGCCTTGGTATCTAATGCATGTAGCACAGAAAAGAGCCCGAACTGAATCGCAATGGGAAACGAAAGCAATAATGACAAAAAAGCGTGTAATCACGCGAAAACTGAGGGCATTGCGCATATACAGAAGGTAAGCTTTGTTTTACTAAATACATTACCAGTAAAGAATTTGGTTTTATCCTGCGAGCGAAGCGGAACATACAAGTGCGAGCATACTGCCCTGAACTACACTTCCAGTGAACAAGCGCACCATCCAAAGCATCGAGCTCGCTTTTATAGCTTTTCATGCGCTCAAACCTTTAAAAACACAGTTCTAATCAATTTATTATTTCAATTTTTTTTATTAAGTGCGTTTATGTGTGTGCGTGTGTGTTTTTTTTTGTCTTTTGCGTTCATGTGCCATTTTCTTAGTTATAAAATATTTTTTCCAGAAGTCCGACAACTATAGTCTGTTTCATCATAAGTATGAGCCGCATAATCAAAAATGTAGACAAAAAAAAGAACACGAACACGCGAACACACATTAAAAATGCAATATAACGGCGCATTGAAAATTATTCGTTAGTTTTTTAGAGAGCAGCAGTTTCGTAGGGCGACATTGTTACCCGTTGAAGGTTATAGAAAGTGCAGTACAACTGCTAGCTCAGGGTCGTTAACGTGCATTACGATGTGGTACACGATCGCATGACGGTAGGATGCAGATGGGCGACTGAACCCAGGGTCTCTGCTAAAGCCCCTAAATAAAGGCGTTGTTTGCAAGTACCGCTAACCATTATTAGGGAGTTTTCGCAGACCGCGTTTGCCCCTCCGCTAAGCCCTCCGCAACGAAGAAGCCGCTACTGCGCCTGCTCGCCGATGGTCTTGGCTGTAGAGTTCCGGTTATCGTAGCGGGTTGCGGAGGGCGTTGCGGGACGGCGAAAACGATCTACGAAAACTCCCTATTGTGGAAACGCGCAAGACACGTGCCACGAGCGGGTGTTCTGCTGCTTCCATAAGGGTCAGTCATTTTAGTGCTGCGCCGCCATTTGCCTCCAAGGGCCGCTCGAGACACGGGCCTCGTGCACTGGCCCCTTCGAGGTTATTTGAAAGACCAACGCAAACGCATCGGAGTCTCAGGTTTACACTCGACGTTGAGCGCAGTGAACGCAGCGTAGCGCGAGCCGCCATGGCCGTCGACCAGAACTGATATCGCGACCAATCGTATCTGCGCGCGGCACGCGCGCCCGTCGACGTTCGTTGAGTTAAACGACCTTTACAGGCTGCGCGTGACTCCGTGCTACGAGCTGCGCTTGGCATCTCCACCTGCTCTGATCTGCGGTGCCGCAAGACACTGGGCCAACGATCCCCCACCGCACTTGGTTTAGTGGGAAAAGTGGCGCCATTCATTGTTGTAAAAATGCTCGAGGCACGTCTCGCGCGCACTTCTGGGGAATTCATGGCGTCTGAAATCTGGCTCAGTGCGTGCGCTGTGCCGCAATGACCTTCCCAAGGGTGCACGTTGCACGTGCCTCGTGCATCGACGAAACTTTCGCTGCTTCTGAAACATGAAGGGGCTTTAGGTTTAGCCTGTGAGCTAAACCAAATGAGCTTCGCTTAGAGTATCGGCACTTTTCCCCCGATATTGTTGTGGGTTAGTGGTTAGTAACAAATCAAACGCAGCTGCCGATCGCCATGATTGAAAAGTGCGACTTCCTCAGAATAAGTTTCGGTGTCAGGAAGCTCACGTAATATTGCTTTGCTTTGTCGCGACTGTTTGGACATTTGTGGAGGACAGAAAAGCGTTTCCTGTGATTTCAGGTAGAGCTTCAGATAACTGACAACCATCATTTTAAGCACCGAGATGTGTATGAAGTGTAGCTTATTTAGTGGTTCTAGTGTAGCCCGACACCGTGGCCCGACCGCAGAGGCACAGACAGCTTGACCTCGAGCTCTTGGCGCTGCTTCAGTGGCTTCATCAGTCCGTAGCGTTGGCTACGCTCCGGACTAAGGTAAAGCAAAGCAAATACAGTCAAACCTCGATGTAACGAAGTCGGTAAAATTCGGAATTTACTTCGTTACATTGAAATTTCGCTACATAGAAATTCGAGACTAACCTTAAAGAAAGTTTCCACAAATGTTTCTCGGGTGCACGAAACTCACCGAGGACGCCTTTATTTCGGTTGAAACTAGTCCGTCACCTTCTTCTAGGCCACTCTTGGCATTATTATTGGCATCACACGATGTTCGCATATCCAGACGGCCTGCATTGCATCTTCGCCTTGCTGTGTGATCGCGAACCGCCTCAAGACATCGATCTCGTCCACCACTTCACGGTCACTGGGCACATCGCAGCTGGTGTCTTGCTCATCTGGCTCGATGTCGTCTCCGCCTTGCACGTTCCCACGAACATCGCTAGCTATCGCCTCGTCGGTCACCTCCTCCGTCGCAATGACAGCAGAGTCGGCGTATAGAAAGCCGTCGAGGTCGACGTTGTCAGGGGCGGCTCCATCGCCTTCGAGGCTCCATCGCTCAGGGCAATGCGAAACGCACGCTTTTAGTTAGGCCTCAAAACGAACTACGCAGCGCGAACGAAGCTGACGGACGAAACGACGGCGGCTCTATTGTCCTCTAGTAGCCGTTTTGTACACCACACTCGCCAGGTTCGGCTCGTTTCACCATTTGAGCTTTATCGGGGGCCCATTTCAGCGCATGTGCTTCCCAAAATCTCCTTTGGGACCCAAAAGTTTGTCACAAATTGTCCATAAAACTTCGTTACATCGAAATTTCGGCAAACGGGACTTCGTTACATAGAGGTCAAAAATACATGGCGTGCATAAACTTGCGGTTAGAAAAAGTTATGCACTTCGTTACATCGAGGGTTTCGTTACATAGAAGTTCGTTACATCGAGGTTTGACTGCATTCAGATCTTAGGGTTTCACAAGCCAAACCAACAAAAATCACTTAACACGCCACAATAAAAAAATGCAGGTATATTTTGACTACGTGGAGATCTTTTGACGTGCAACCGAAATCTCAGGTTGGCCTCCGTCGAATTGCGGGCACCTCGGCTGATATTTAAACCCGACAAATATAGATTCATGGGCCAGCGCGTTGGCTCAGAGACAGTGACGATTTATTGTGTTGTGTTTTGTTTTAATATCACTGCCACTTAAGAGCCACTGAGGTGGTTTTTGAAACAAAATATAATTGAACCATTCTGACAAGCATAGTTTGATTGCGAAAATGATTTTTGCAAGTAATAAAAACATTAATATGTTTTCGCATACGGGGTGGAATCTGAAATGGCAGACTGCATTTCATGGCGCCCATTTCATTTGGATCGCGTCGGGCATGTGTACCGACGCACAGTAGAACGCGCGCAAAAGTAGCTGTGGTGCTCCCGCAGCCTCGCGCTTGTTGTTCTGACATCTCTGGCTCGCCCACTGCCGGCATCCAGGCATCTGACACCCTGACATCTGGCGCTTTTTCTGTCTTTCACGTGGCGTTCTAAGCGGCACACGACGGAAAATGCACATCAAGCTGTTCTTGAACACGTGTCGCCATCTGTACTTTATATTAAGAAACTACAATTTGCCGTAACTGAATGGGAAAAGTTTGAGGTCTTATAACATTCTTAACGTGTAATGTATCAAGACGGAAGTTCTAGAAAATGTAATATCGAAGGATGCTTTATAATTTAATGTCTCGTTATTTTGATTAGTTGACGTGATTCCGTTTTTATAGCGCCATAAAATAATACAATTTTAAACTTTATTTTTTATTTTAAAATATACAGTATCTGTAGAGTTCGTTGCTTACTTTCTTAATTTATTACATCCAACTGAACGCTCACGTAAAATATGGTGGACGATGGGACGTTATAACTCGAGAAATATTTTTTTCAATTTTATAGACTGTGGTCTATTAAAAGCTGAATAATTAACTAACAACTAAAAACAATCATTATATCAAGACATTAAAATATTGTTGAAAGACAGCTCTTTAATTTGACATTAACTTTATAATTGTAAGATACATAGAAATAAAGTTATAAGCCGTCAAAAAAGCACCAAAACGTCATGCACGGTGGGGTTGCACCTAAAAAACTTGATGGGGCTTTAAAGGGGGGGGGAGGGTGCAACGATTTAAAGATTAAAAGAATTTGCATCTCGTCATTTTTACGTTTGTCATCGTGTCCTGGAGAATACAGAAAACATCTCCTTCATTAAAAAATGTCGCGATTCCTCTGCATAATCGCAAAGCCAAAGTCGAGCTTTTTCCCCACCTGCAGCCGCGAGTGGCAGCCGAAGGAACTACAGCGAAAAGCTTACGTGACCTCGCTCGGCTCTAAGCTGCAGCATAACGCCCGCTAATGTCAGCAGAGAAAGGGAGTGTGAAGGCCCATACCCACATTCGCGTTTGAGCGCGGTGCGTTTCGTAGCGGCAAGCGGACGTGTTGCGTTGCGAAGAGCTTTTGCGCCATGCTTATACAAACAGTTGCGCTGACACGTAGTCAACCGCAGTCAAGAGCCAATAAGAACGTGCTATCATCGCTAGCGGCTCACCAATAGTAAGCGAAATCCACGGCAGCATGGCGCCGCCCAGCGACAACGTCGAAGTGTTCGATTTTGGGACAAAGCCGCTGGCTTCCCCGACATTTTTCTCGAACTTGTACATCGCAGCCTTGGAAGAACCAGTCCCCACCGCTCCCCAAAACAAAAAAGCAAGCACTGGGAGCGAAGAACCGCATACGTCTCGCCGAGTCTGCCGAGTGGCGCGAGTGGACACGTCACGTTAATCAACTCACAGATTCGGGATGAGGTTTAGACTTTACAAACTCATCACAAAAACCCGCACATATTCTTCCTGCCTTTTTCCCCGCGGAGCCGTGGCAGTTGTGGGCTGCTGTTTACGTCATAAACCTTTTTTTTTAAGACGTCCAAATTGTGAAAGGGCGGTATGTAGGTTGACGAAGATAAAAGTCTAGGACTGTTTCAAAATGTAAATTCAAAACTATTTTCACGTCCATTCTTATTCGCAGCAACGAGTTTGACAACAACCACCAAAAATAATATTCACAAAGTTTATAATTAACACTTTTACATATTTTTTCACATGTCCACAGCCAGAACACATGTCCACAGCCAGAAAGGTCTAATAAAAATCTGTTTGCTTTGGCCTCTTGTGTCTTGTGGAATCAGGGATACTTACAGAAAATTGCGTGCTTTGACATGGAACAACTTTAGGATATACAAGTTAAGTATCTACAGCAAATGGTCGAATTTATGATGTACGAAATATTCATAAACTCACTAAAACAGTATTAGACAAAATATAAAAGTAGTCTCCCAGAGTAGCGTAATATATATAGTCAGCTACGCTATAGTGGCAACTGAACCTTCTCAGGCGACTTCTCTGCGTTCCTGAGCAAAAAGCAACTTGCCAAAAATGTCCTTAGGACTACCCACCGAATTCACAAACCTCACTCCTATTGAGGAGCCCCCCCACTTCCTCGAGGAAGTCACGAGGGCCGGCGCTGGCCAATTGCGACGAAGGATCCGCCGTCGCGATTGGCCAGCGCCGGCCCTCGCGCCTTCCTCGAGGATGCGGAGGAGCGCCTCAATTGGAGTGAGGTCTGTGAATTCGGTGGTTAGTCGTCGGAGCGAATACACACAGCTTGCGGTGCGACGGACCAGATTGAAAAATTCACAAAAAAATATTTATGGGAAATATCAAAATGCTCTCCCGGAATATATAAATAGGCACACAGAGGTACGTGATAGGAGAAAAATGATTCTTGTCAGACGATTTGTGTGGCTTCCTGAGCGAGAGGCAACAGCCCAAAAAACGTTCGGACTTAGTCTCCACCACCGTGGTTTCCACAGCGAAGAACGCCGACTTATTGTACAAGGGACGAGATTAAAAATCTCAAGAAAATAATTATAATAGTTATCAAAATTGTTTCCTGGAATATGATGCTATACCAGGGCCGGACTGCAAGCGCGCGCTTTCTTTCTCTTCTTGCGGCCTTTGCAATTGGGGCAATCAACACCTCCCGCCGCAATTCGCGGGGGCGCTGTCACCTCACCCCTGGGCTACCCTTTGCCGTTTGCACAGAGCGCGTCTGACAGTGTATCTCAGCGCTGTCGCAACTTGCGGCCGAGATTTTTATAGCCTTTGACACCTGACCCTTACGTTTAGACCCTCAGCCACTATCTAATGCGCTTCTGATGAGCCCAAAACGGTGAATGTTTGACGCACATCTCCGAGATATTCGGGAGTAAAAAAGCAGTAAGTAGAGGCAGCGAATGCAATTGCGGAAAAACTATAATCGCCTTTACCTCCTGGACTTCTGTTGCACCTCAAGAACAGGAGGAGACGGACCCTTCTACGTGGAGGACCTTTGAATGAAAATAATTCGTACACTCTCGTGAAATGTAAGCAGGCCCAATCTACCTATTGCCGTGGTCTGCATCATCATTTCATAGGCCGCACATGAAGTCGGTCAGCTGCTCTGTTGCCAAAACAACAACCTACGAAGCTCGAACATCAGCGCAAAGCAGCTTGAAGGGACTTTCCGAGTGGGGTGAAGTTGGGTAAGGTGGTTGCGCCCCTGGCGGCAAGCAAGCGAACTACATACGGAGAAAAAATGCCATTGACTCCCGGGCGATTGCAAAGGCCGCAAGAAGAGAAAGAGAGCACGCGCTTCCAGTCCGGCCGTGGCTATACATACCGAGCTATGCATTGAAATGCGAAATCATTATAGTCCCGCGAGTGAAATATTCTCTAGTAACGGTTCTACACGTATTAAAGTTGAGGACGACGTATGGGACAACGTCGAGGACGACGTCCAAGTGATCGTCGCCAAGTAAGGCATCTAGGGCGACCTCTAGGACGACGTCAAGAGCGACGTCAAGGACTTCATCTAGTGCGACGCGGAGGACGACCTCAAGGACGACCTCAATTACGACGTGTAGGATGACGTTGAGAACGACGCCTAGATGACGCCTAGAGGACGACGTCTAGGATGACCTCAAGGACGACTTCAAGGACGACGCCTTGAGGACGACGTCTAGGACGACCTCATAGTAACGGTTGACGTCGTTAGACCTCAAAGCGTAATGTTAGACCTCACGTCAGGCCAGCGCATACCCGCGTCCCACCCTGACGTCAAACATCTACGCGTACCGGTTGACGAGGTTAGACCTCAAAGCGTGACGTTGTACCTAACGTTAGGCCTGACGTCAGCCCAGCGCATACCCGCCCCACCCCATCCGCCTTACCGCTGCGCCGCCAGCAGTTTGGCTGGCTGCTCGACAACGATGACCCCGCTGCTATGGAGCCACATGACGCGTCACACCCAATGGGAATTTAGGTCTCGTTACACTCAGCCAATGGGAATTCAAGTGGCGTCTTTCGCCGGCTTCACTCCATGGGACAGTTAATGCTTTCGCATTAATACATATTTAATCTGTTGAAATAGTAAATATTCGCAAAATGGTTTGAGCGGGAAATCCGTGCTGGCCCATCCATGTTTTCACGCTTTTGCAAGCTCTCGATTATCCCGGAAGTTTAGAACTCAATAACTCAAGATTGAACGTGAATTTTAAAATGCTCTCCTGGAATCAATTAAAGCTAAGAATAATAAAATATTCGTATTTGTTTTAAAGTGTCTGTGGTGCCAAGACTTTCTTCCTGGGAAGTGAATGTACAAAATGTAAGGGCGCAAACGAGCTGGTGTACATTGCACATGGTTGAAAAAACTCTGAGACTGCGGGTAAACGACACAACACTGAGAAGTCTCTATAAGATACTTTTTAGTGTTGTGTCGTTTACCCGCAATCTCGGGGTATTTTCAAATTATGTGAAGTGAATGTCATGGTCTCTTTTTAATGGGGGTCTATGGGAACCGGTTCATTGATTCAGGAAGAAAATATAATGGTCGTGTGGCATTGAATTTCTCAAAATATGCGGGCTATTATGTCAATAATATAATCATAAGAGTGCGAGAAAATCGGCGGGTTCTTTACTGAATTACAAACAATATAAATTGTTTTGCCCATTCAGTTAAAGGAGCTGTGCAGCGATATTCAATTGAAATGTTTTTCACTTTACACGAGCTTACTGGCTCTAGTGGGACTCAAGGTTACTCACACGCAACGCCACTGGCCAAGAAACTCCTTTGTTGAGGTGTAATTTCAAGGACAGAGAGAGAGAGAGAGAGAACATGTTTATTATATATGAAAGGATTCCCGTCTATGAGTGGTGTGCTCTGAGACGAGGGGGTGGGGGTGGAGGGTTATAAGGAGGGGATGTGGATGACTATGGTGCTATTAAATGAATTGATGAGCCCCAGAGTCCCTGATGAATTCAACCAGGGAGTCTAGGATCGCCTTTCGGTGCTGCTCCTGGCCTCTGGGGTGAGTCCAGTCGCTAAGCCTCTTTGGTTGGTCCTGAGCGGGTAAATTTTCCCACGCCGTTTTTCTGTGGTCTTCCAGGCCTTTGCACTCCCACAGTAAGTGCTTGATACCTGCCACCTTATTTTTTCTGCAGGCCTTGCAGATAGGGTCTTCTTCCTTCAGTAGCCCAAAGGCTGCCAGTTTGGCGGGCGTTAGTGCAGTGCCGGTTCTGATTCTGCGAAGTCTGGTCGCTTCCCATCTTCGGTATCCATTTGGTAGTGGGTCTTCCTCTGTCGGTACGAGTCCCCTGAGGTAGGCTTTCCTAGCTTGTCTTGCTAGTTCGGCCTTCTCCACAGGGTCTTCCGTTTCCTCGTTGTCCTCCCGAGTGGTTGAGCCTGTCGCGGAGCTGTTGCTGCTGGCTGCCTCCGCTGCGACTCGGTGAGCCCACTCGTTCCCGGGAATCTGCGCATGGCCCGGAATCCACTCTAATGTCAGCACGATGCCCTTCGCTCTTAGCTCTCTGGCAATCGCTTTAATTCTCTTGGCCGTTCTGCTTTTGGGTTTGCTGTCTCGACACGCCCGGAGTGCTTCTTGTGAATCAGTAAAAATTCTCGCTCTCCTTGGTCCTTCCGTATTTTTCAGTATATCAATGGTCGCTTCAAGGATTGCCCTGAGTTCTGCTTCGCGCACGGAGGAGTTCTCAGGTAGTCTCGTGGTGCTTTCTCTCCCTGTCTTGGGGTCGATCCAAGCCGTGGCCGTGGCTATTTCTGTCTTTGATGCGTCCGTGTATCTGATTTCTTCTTCGTGCGCGTGTTCGTCGCACCATTTAGCGTGTTGTGTTGCCGCTCGTGCTCTGCGTCCTTGGTTATGCGCCCTGGGCAGAGGTCGATGATCAACGATGTTTGTGTCTTGCCACGGTGGTGCTGGGTCTTCCAATGGAAGTCTCCCTCTGCCTCGTAGCCCATGATTTCAAGTAGCTTTCTGCCGTGGTTCGTTCTCTCAAGCCTTTGAAAGTGCGCTATGCTCTGCACCTCCGCCCGGTCTTGGATCTGGTTCATTCCTGCATTATTCTTTAGGTCTTCCAGGGCTGTATAATTGGGAAGTCCTGTGACAAGTCTCATAGTGCGGTGATTTAGTCGCTCTAATCGCTTCCATTGCGTTTTGGTTAGGTTGAGCCAATTACAGCTATATAGCGCCTTGGCCCCGTTAGTAGCGCGTTTGTCAAAATCCTGATTGTGTCTTCATCTGCTCCCCAGGACTTGGATGTCGTCTTTCGCACGAGCTTGAGAGTCTGCCCCCATGATTTTTCCAGAGCTGGTAACCATTTCGTACTGCGGGCGGTTTCTTCGAACGTCACGCCGAGTATCTTTATTTGCTTTTCTCTCGTTATTTTCTGTCCTTGGATGTGTAAGTCTACTTGGTCCGCGACGCCTTTTCGATGGTCTCTCGGCCTGGCCACGACCATGAATTGAGTCTTTTCAGGCGACGCTTGCATGCCGACATTCTGGAGATACTCGAGGACTTCATCTATCCCTTGCTGCATGGTTTGCTCCTGGTTAGCCATTGCTCCTCCCTTTGTCCATAATGTGATGTCGTCGGCATATATAGTAAATCCAAGGCCCGTAACGCGTCTGAGTCTGGCTGGAAGACCAGCCATAACCATGTTAAAGAGGGTTGGTGATATTACAGCCCCTTGCGGGACCCCCTTGCTGATGGACAATTCTGGTCCCCTTGTTTCTCCAATTTTCACTTGAAACTTTCTGTCTGTGAGGAAGCTACGTATAAACCGAAGCGTTTTACCCCTCATACCACAGTCTTTGGCACCTTGAATGACTGCCCAGTGAGGAACCTCATCAAATGCCTTTTTGATATCCAGCGCTACAATAAGCCTTGGGTCTGTCGCATCTTTGTCGGCCATCACGTCCTCGTAAAGGAGTTTTAGACTGTCCTGGGTTCCCATTGCCTCCCTGAAACCAGTCTGCCTGGCATCAAGTCTGTCGTAAGTCTCCAGGTACCACTGAATTCTACGCAGTACTATCTTCTCCATCGTTTTGCATACGTTGGATGTCAGTGAGACCGGCCTAAAGTTTTCAATCTTATCTTGCGGTTTTCCTGGCTTGGGTATAGGTGTAACCCAGGACAGTTTCCAGTGGCTGGGCAGCTCCCCTGTATCCCATATTCGGTTGTACTCTTCAAGCAAGCTCTCTTTAGCTGCAGCCGGGAGGTTCTTGAGAGCCGTATAAGTGACGCCGTCTGGCCCAGGTGCACTGTTCGTTTTGGTCGTGTGCACTGCCTCTAGGAGCTCACCCATGTTGATCGCTTCATCCATGCCAGGTTCTTTCGGCGGGCGGACCCTCCAACCTCTCCGGCTGTGCCTCATCGCTCTGTCATGCAGGTTTGCCTGAGGGAAGAATAGCTGAGCGGCTTGGGTGGCAAGATCGTCTTCCGTTATGTTTAACCGAAGTGCAAGATTCTGCGCTGCGTTTCTTGTGCGTCTTTTCTTCGCTTCCATGCCGCGGTACGTGCGCCAGGCCTTGCCGAGTCCGGTTCTTGCATTAAAGGACTCGCAGTGAGACCTCCATTTGTGTCGGCTGAGTTCTTTGCTGTACCTGGTTGCTCTTGCCGACGCTAGATTGAGCTTAACCTTGTGTCGTGTGGTTCTATTTCTTCTGAAACGTTGCAAGGCCTGCAGTCTGCTAGCCCACAAGTTTAAGAGGTGCATGTCTGGTGTTGGGTCTCCAGGCTTGACCATGACTGTCGTCCGAGCCTTTGACATCGCCTGCTGGATGCTTGCCTCAATGCTGTTTTTCTCGTCAAGGTTCTGTAGTAGTATCTCCCTGAAGTGGTCCCATCGGATGATCGGTCGTGCTTCTTTGGTCCTGCCGTCCTTATGCTGCTCTACGGTAACATCTATAGGGTAGTGATCGCTGCCTAGATTGTCCCTCCATGGAGTCCATCGGAGAGGCAGGGACTTTGAGGCCCACGTTAGGTCAGGAGTGGTGTCATGTTGCCGGGCTTGCTTGGCTAGCCTGGTCTTAACACCACTTTCGTTTCGTAGTGTGAGCCCAATCTCCTCCATGGCTTCGGCGATGTCCCTACCCTTCCTGCTGTTAATACGGTAACCCCAATCCCTATGTTGTGCATTAAAATCACCTCCGACGACCAGCTGATCTTTATCGGCCAGCTCTAACAGCTCGCGGATCCAGCTTTTTGTTTCTCCTTCTTCTGGTTTGGCCTTAGGTCTGATGTAGACTGAGGCCACCACCAGTCGCTGCTTGCCATTTTTAAGTCGCACCGCAACCACCTCTCTTTCTTCTGAGCAGAGTTTTGATGTGTCCAGTTGCGCCTGAGGGATGTGTCTAAGTACACCCACAGCGGCCCAGCCTTTTTTTTCCATGGGGCACCTCTCCCTATAACTAGGACGCGTTCGTATTGTAGGTACGGTGTAGAAGTTATAGCACGGTAGCGTCATGTGGGGCGTTCTCGTTTCTTGTAGGAGTAAAACCTGAGGCGGGGATTCGCGTTCAAAACGGAGCTTAAGTTCTGCACCTCGGGCCTGGAAAGAGCAGCAATTCCATTGAGTGATCCGGGTCTTTTTCGTGGTAGTCCGTCCAATCGTTTGGGTTCTAGCGTCCAGGCAGTAGGTCTTTTTTCAGTTCAAATAAGTCTTTGCGGATTTCTTCTAGCACTTTGAATATGACGCCGAATCCTGTGTCTACCTTTGTTTCTATTCGTTTTAGTTCGGCTTTGGTTGCGTACCGTTCGTCCACCCGTGCCGTGTCTTTCTCTTTCGTTTCAGTCAGCTGCGGCTGCGGTTTTGGCTTGTTTTCATTGGCGATTATCTTGGCCCAGTCTGGAACCCAGTCCGTTGAAGCCCGTTCTCGTGAACCGCTCGGGTCACACCTGTTGACTTGGACCGTGGATTGTGTCGAATCGACTACTTTAATCGCATCCGCATAGCTAGTCTTCTGCGGTCGCAGTGGTTGTCTTAGCTCTGAAGTTTTCTTCGCTGGAATCTTGCGCTTGGGGCAGTCCTTGCTCGTAGCGACATGGGGTCCGTTGCAATTTCGACACTGCGGTGCCCTTTTGCAGTCCTCCATATCCTCTTCGTGGATGTAGCCACAACATCCACATCGACGCTCGTGGCAGGGGCAGACGTCGGTCATATGACCTAGGCCATGGCAATTATAGCACACGATCGGTCGTGGTCTGTAGGGTTTCACATTGAAGATTTGTCTAGAGAAGACCACTTTTTTAGGCAACCGGGTGCCCTCGAAGGTGATGACTACAGCATTACTATCTTTTCCCATAAGCCTTGCGTAAACGACTTTTGCCGTCCGGCACTCCAGATCGGCTAACAGTGTCTCGGGGGTCTCTTCACTGGCATCTCCGTTGAGATAAATTACCCCTCTACATGTGATTATTTCCCATGGCTTTGTATGGTCGTAGGGCGTATGCTTTGTCTTTCTTGTTCAGTTCTGTGATCTTAAGAAGTTTCTCTGTCGTCTGTTCGTTGCGTGTGGTTATTGCGATCGTGTTTGTCTTGGGTTGGATTTGTATCCTATATTCGTCCCCGCACGTAATTCCCGCTTTTTCCACAGCATTCTTAATCTCTCTTGATCCGAATGTTTTTACATCCTCGCGGCATATAGGCTTGAGTACCACGGTTTGTGTAGGTGCTTGACCTTTCGTCTTTTCCTCGGTCTCATCTGACGCTTTCACATCTAGATTTTCTGTTGGCGTCGTAGCTCGTTTGCGTCGACGCTTGTTTCTGCTCACCTGCCAATTGTCTAGCTGGGAAACATGGCCTAAAAAGCTGTTTCCTTCACCGGTAAGCGTAGCTTGCGACACTCCGAGAGAAGCGTTTGTTTTACCTTGCGGGTCGTTCAGTGCCGGAAAATCATTCGAAGGTGGATGGTAGACCATTTTGCAGTCGGGCGTTGGCTGGGTTGCTGTCCCTTCGTTTGGGACGTCTTGTGGGATTGCGCTTCTTAGATTCAACGTGCCTTGCGCGTAGTGGACCAGAAGTTCAGTTATCAGTCTTCCTACGTCTTCTTTTGAAATTCCCAGATGCCTGAGAAGTCCCGTGTCAAGTTGTATGTCAATAGTCGTGACATCGGACGTCGGTGACTGCGTTGCATTCGCCGGGGTCTGGGGCCCGCAGGTGCCAGATGTTAGGCTTACCGCTGACTCCATCTCCTCGATTTCCGAATTGGCCGATATGGACTCCGCCGGATTCAGAATCGGGGGACCGAGGGTCTCTTGATTGTCCATGGCATTCTCCTCGATGATTGGGGTTGCGCTGGGGGCTGACACTCCCCGAACGGAGTGTAGAAACTGGTTCTGGTGGAGCGTTGAGAAAATCACGTCCGCCCGAAACGAAAACTTCTTCTTCCTCCAATCATTTCAAGGACAAAAGGGATCATTTTCATTCAATCTCTCCTTTGCAAAATTTGATTACGTAACGTGGGGATCGCAGTATCCTCTAGTGACGATATTTGAATGCGGTTCATAGATTGGACCCGAGCATTGCGTGGGCACTCGATTTGGGCTCGTGATAATTCCTAGCTCGAAAAGCATTCGGGTAGTGGCCCGTGTCCAATCGCTGCAACGACGACAATAGCCGAGCCATAACAATGTCGGGAACTCAGCGCGTGTCCTGTGCTTTGCCAGCCCCAGCGCGTGGCTATGATCAACATTGGCGGCATATAATCGGCTTCAGATCACGTGGCCACTTGTTCTGGCTGCGAGTTGAGGGAATGAACGCCGCTCGTTTTTCTTTATTTTTTTCTGGGACTTCTATTGCGTGGGGTGAAAAACAAACGCGTGTTACATAGGTCATTAACGTCAGGGATCCGTTTTAAGTGGTATTTGCGCAAAGTACAAAAATTGTTGCATCGCCCCTTTAAGCTGGGGCGCTGCCGTGACGGCCGAGAGATGGCGCAAGTTGTAAGCAGCGGCGTGTCCCGGATTCTTGGGATTGGTTCAACGCATCCCCAACACAACGTGCGTGGACTAACTGTGCTGGTGCTGGTACCTTGTCTACTAGGACGCCGATTGCCCCGTCGACTTCGAACGGAACGCACACCGCCACACTCTTAACGGCGTACCCTCTATGGCTACCTATAGACGAATGAAACTTCTATTTTAGAAGTTGCAGGCGTTGTCTTAAAGGTTTCATAGATTTTCCGTTGCATTTGAGGTTAAAACGTTTATTTTTTTTTTGTCTAGAACCATATTTAGTAGTTACGCTGCGACTCTTGTGTTGTAACCTCTAAAATGTAACGTTGGACATGAACGGGTAACCTGTGCACAATTGACACAATTGTTTATTTTTCTTTCCCCTACAAAAGGGAAGTTGTAAAGGGAGAGGGGAGGCAGCTAGGGCACGACACGAGTGAGAGAGGAGGCATAAAAAGAGGGAGAGTGAACCCAACCTTTTTAGTTCAATGAATTCCGAAACTATAGAGACGTGACCTCAGGTGACCAGACTCCTTGGCGCCTTCACTGCCTTCACCGCCGACGCTGCGGTTTTGAAGGGATCACGGTTGTGACCGTGCGCGGCTGTTGCGCATTGTTTCGGATCGGAACTGGTCGCTGCTGTCTCATCTGGATTACTCTAAGACGCCAAATCTTCACAAGGTATGCTTGACGTTTGGCTGGTGAGAAAGATGTTATACTCGAAGCAGAATTGAATTTGCATCACAGCTTCATGCTTCGCGTTTATTCAGGTCGCCATCGCGGCTTTGACGAACAGAGGCGTATTTGGGATCGTAAGAGGACGGTGCAAAGAAGAAGGCTGCGAGTTTGCTGGTTACCTTGTAGAAGCCGCCTCCCTCACTACCAGTGCCCCGCAGTTGAAATGCGGGTTTTCTCAGCACACACCTTCAACGGATGGCCACCTGGGGACTTGTGGTAAGTAGATGGTTTCCTTCCACGTGCGATTGGCAAGGTTATATTTGAAGAGTGTGTCGACCGCGATTCCGACCCGCAGGAACATAAGCGTATATGTCACGGATTTAGCCTTTTGTTTGATTAGAGCGTGAAAGCTTCTGTTGGCGGTTGGTTCTGTTTGTTATGTTTCCTTGAATTGTGTAAGCTCCTATTTACCAGGGGTCCATATCATATGAGCGAATGCCGTTTTAGTGAATGACACTTTACCGAAAAGGAATCATTTGAGCGAATAGACGTTTTCGTGAATGACGGTTAGCGAATAGGCTTTTGTAGGCGGCAGCACGCTGTAGAAGCTTTTCGTCGCGCGTGTATCATTGGGACGCACGTTAACCCATGCAAAAAACCCGTTTAGGCCGCTTCAAAGCAACACAAAACGGCTCTTAAAAAAAATGTAGTTGACGCAACTGTGTACTTCTGTTCGTAGACGGCGGTATATTGTAGAGACGTTTCGTCCCGCGTGTATAACTGGGCGCGTATTATCTATTGACCACTTGTCCACACCGCTTCGTGCCGGCAGACAATGCGGTACGTAAGCTAATCCGAACTGTCGATGTAACTAGACCCACTGGCTAATATGAACGTCATTATGCGCTAAAGCGTCATTCGATAAAACGTGGTGGTTTCGTTTTCATTTGCTAAAACGTCGTTCGATCAAGTGAATGCCTTCCGGGTTTTACAAAGCTAAACTTAAAGGGGCACTGACACATGAAAATCATTGTTTTTATTATCCGAAACGATTGAAAACGGTGCCGGGACATTACCCTCAAAATTCGGAACTTGAAAATTCAGTATTTGTAAATTAAAAAAAAAAAAAAGCAATTTCCAAATGCCGAATTTGAAGTTCCCGCGTGATCCCCGCCAGTGCAGTGAGTCAAATGTTGCGGTCTCCTGCGACTCGACTTCTTCTCGGACCTCCGCTCACCCGATGCGAGGAGGAGGCGACCTGGCGGGATAGAAGGGAGCCGGCACGGGAAAAACCAGTTTCTTCGCCGACTCGCCGGTCTGCTCGAGCGCCGCCAAGTTTTCTGAGAGAGGACACAAATCTAGAAAGGGACATCTCACCGAACTCTGATTTTTGGTATTTCAAAAGAGGGGCTGTAGTGCGTTCGCTATGGCGTTAAAAAACTTGTTTTACGATTACCGTTATTAAATTTTATAGAAATGTCGCCTACAAAGCTTCTAAATTTCCTGATTTTTGATGTCATCGATCAAAAGAAGCAAGGAGGTAGCGGCGGGAGATTTAAACGCCAAAAATCAAAAGGCGCGCGCGTGCGCGAGAAAATTTTTTTTCGCTATGCGGTTTTTTTGTAGTGTTTGTGACTACAATTTGCGTCGTTTTAGACAATAAAAAAAAACGACCTTTGGGGTGTCAGTGCCCCTTTAAGGGCACGCTTTAGATGTTGCATCTTTAAAAGGAGTGAAGTTAGGCTCTTTACTTTGTGTTCACCTGTCGTAGTTCGTGGGACTACAGTTTAATTTCTACACTTTTCAGAGAATACGAATTAAACCAAAAGTATGTTGCATAAAGGGGCAAATATATGCAGTTGTATCTTAAACAACACTGAGACAAATGTACATAGAGCGCCTTAAGTTAGCAAAATAGTGAGATTGAAACATTTATACATTTATTCCATAAAGTCAGACAATGTCCCCCTGTATTACCTTTAATCAGAGACAGAATACACATATATCGTCACACCAATATTGAAAAACACCAACGATATGAAAAATTCCCCAAGCTTGGTGAGTTAATCTCTTTTTTTTTCTGTTCATACCGCAGGCAGAGGTGCCAGACACACCCACTTTGTCTGTCCCTCACATTTACGCAACAGCGGAGAAGATTGTGATTTACGGTGGAAAACCACGAAAACTTGTTCCACTGGGTGATCCGTGCGCACTGGAGAAAGCCCTCGTGATGTGCCTCGCCATCTATTACATTAAGAATAAGAACATCTCTCTCGCACTTGCGCAGCCTTTGACACTGATCCGAAAACTGTTTTTGCCCAAGGACACTGCACTTCGAGGGTTAATGAACGGAAAACTGAAATCATTGCTGGTCAAGCTGGGACAAGGAAGACCTGTGTGATCTATGTCGAACGTTACCTTGCATAAAAAAGTTAATTCATTTTAGAACATCGTCGTGGACAGGGCGTTTCATTTTTTTTGTAATTACTTTAAGGATTTGACAATAAAATAGTACTTCACAACCTTTGTTGCATTATTTAAGCTGTCCAAGCGCATACCTTTATGCCGGACGTCGATATTTGCAGATCAGCGAACCTCTGTAAGCGTAAAAATGACAAGGGTCGCAAATATTATTGACTATAGTCAACTTTAAATTTGGGCTGATTTTAGGGCGAGGGACATGCTTCGTGTTTAATTTTGTTGCGCAAAAGTTATATTCAAGGAGGATCTCAAGTTGGCGAAGATGTTTTGCTGGATAGTATACGTAGGTATACTCGATATACTATTTTTTATTCTTTACGGTATTTTTAAGAAAAGGAGGTATTGCTACGTGGATACAGTCTTTGCCGCATTTTTGTGATGCTCGGCGGACATTAGGTGAGGGGATAAACGTCACATTTCGTTGACTAATTAATCAAAATTTGTTCATTAACTTTTGAATTAATGGCTCAATAGCCGCAATTGCAGTCTTAACAGGACCAAATATTAAAGCCTGCCCCAATTTAAATAGTTCTTAAAAAGAACAACCATTGAGATATTTCTTGCTTAAATGTTGCCTTCCTTGCTTGATTGAAAACCGCAGGCAGAGAGGCGCGCCTGATTATGGTTCAAGAAGCGTTACCCAGTTGTATCGGGCCTCCTCGTAACTATCTCGACGGCGTGCCTTTGGTGGACGCGCCAGCATCAAACTCAAAATGATAGTGACGGAGGAACAGAAGTAACTACGTCACTTTCCTACAGATTATAATCAGCTTGCGGTCTTGGATCGAATGAAGGCAAAATTTTAATTATGGATATCTCAAAGATCGTTGTCTTGTCACGAATGGTCTCAATTGGGTTTGACAGTAAACATTACTTTCGTTATGACCAAGCAAGCCATTCATTGAAAAGATAATTATCAAATTTCGGTTAATTAGTCAGCATAATGTGACGTTTAACCTCTCGTATAATGTGCGCCGACCACCCAAAACAACGGTGAAGACGGCATCCACGTAGCTATTAGCGCCTTTTCTAAAAACAACTGTACCATAATAAAAAAAACCGACGCAACGGTCGCCTACATTTTTAAACCTTAAAGAATAAAAAAAACATGTGTACGTCAGACACTGCTGTAACCTTTATGTAGGAGCTTCCACGTGACCACTGCGTAGAGGGCACAGAGTTGGCGGTTACATTGTAACTCCTATAATCAAAGGTACAAATTTGCAAAAACGTACCCTTTACTAAAGGGTACCCGGCTAAGAGTGCAGCTTCGTCCTTCAAGTCAGTCTTCCGCATTGCCCGAGCGTTTTCGGCGGCTGTCTATGATGACACTGCAAATTCTTCCCCCTCTTCCAGGTTCAATTTCTTACGTGTGAGTATGAAACGTCGTGCCTCGTCATCCCGCAAACCACAAATGATTCCGTCCCGCAGCTTACGGTCCAGGCTCCCGCCGAAATTGCAATTTTTGGCGAGACGTCGCAGGTCAGCTACGAAGTCTTGAACCTTCGCCCCCTCTTCCCGTTTGCGCAAAAAGAACGCGTAGGTGGCAGCAATCTCGTTCGCTTAAGAATCGTAGTACTCTTCAAGGTAGCTCACGACGCCCTCGTAGATCAGGCCATTGACGAACGTCGACTGGCAGCGCCCTAGCAGAATTCGGACGACGTTGTCGCTGAAAGACGATACCAGAAGAGCTCGGCGCATCGCCGCATCCCTAACACCGTGGTCTTCAAAGTAGGCCTCCAGGCGAATTTGGTACGTGCTCCAGCTGCTCTTCATTTTGTCGAACTCGGGCGGGCGTGACCCCTTCCTTCCTTTCTTCTCTCCTTATGGGCCGCCCACACTAGCGAGAAAACGCGCGCGGCGGGCCGATCGCGTTGAAAACGCGTTCCGCAAAATCGGTTGAGAACGTGAAATCATGCGTTCGCTCGAATGCTTCAAGAGTGCGCGAGGCCTCCTGTGCTGTCACGTGACAATTGCCGCGATCGGCGTACCACACGCGTTTTCTTGCGATACTTCGTCTCACGTTAGTACGGACTATTGTTAGCCGCGCGTGGTAAGAGCGCGAGCTAATTGCTTTGAATTAAGCCTCGGCGGCTGCACGAGCGCTCGTGCAGCGAGTGCTCCAGTCAAGGCTAGCCGCTCGCGCTAGCACAGCCTTCGCGGTTAGTCCATGCTAAGGTGAGACGAAGTATAGTGGGGGCATAGCCTCCTCTATACGGAGAAAGCCTGGCACGTCGCGAAAAAAAGTGGCCGCCGAAAGTAGGAGAGGAGGGGCGGGGAATCAAGAGCGGAGGGAAGCTAGACTGCTAGCGCCACACAAGAGCGAGCGGCCAAACGCAGAAACAGTCTTTTTGTTTTTTTCCTCTTTTTTTTCGGAATCGCGGAGAAGAGAAAGTTAACGTCAACCCTTCTTCTTCGCCGTCCCTGCGTCCGCATCTCCGCAGCGGTCGGTCGTCGCTTTCGTTTGCGTTGGAGGTTGTGCGACGAACTGCCCGGAAAGGTCGGTATCTGGTGCTTGGAGCGTTCGGCGATTCATGGGCCATATACTTCGTTTCACCTTAGGTTTGAACGAAGTCAAAGATATACTTCGTTTGATCTTACGTGCGAGCGAAGGCAGTGCTAGGCGTGCGAGCCGAGCACTCATACGTTCGCTGCTTTGCACGCGCGCTTATCCAGTTAATGATTTTCCTCGGGCTATCCTCTCATGCTTATAGCTTCGCCTTCGCTCCCACATAGGACTAAACGAATATAGAAGCGCGAGACCGACGCTTTGTGCATTGCTGCTTTGCTCGAGCGTGCGTGCGATGCAGTAACGCAAAAGCGCTGGGCTCGCGCTTCTAGCTTTGGTTTCGCTCGCACATGAGGTGAAACCAAGTAATATGATACGCAACTTTAGCTTCCGTGAGAAACGAGAGCAACTCGCGTTTTAGTGCTAAGGACGAAAAAATAAAACGTGAAGGACACGGACAGACATGCACACAGTGTAGATGTCTGCACCTGTCATTTACGTGTTCACTTTTGTAATTAGCATACCTTATCAGTCTTCGTCGCTTACTCAACGGAGGCTCGAGCGGTAGCAGCGTCCACAATAAACATTTTTACTACTACTTTACGAACTGTTTACATTGTTGCGCCTGTAGTCCAGTTGAAGCTCATACACGCGACGTTCCAAATGTGGCTAATCGGACACTCCCACTGAAATGACGGTCCTCGGCACCTGGGCGTCGAAACTACTCAGTCAAAACTGTTTGGTTCTTCCGCGGCACGACACGATGGTCCGACGACGGCGCACTCCGCTGGCACACCGACAACTCTGCCGACGCCGCCGGCATCGTGCATTGTTGCCAGCGCCCTTTCGAATCGCCGCCGTCGCCGCAGCCGTTTCTCCCGGAGTACGAAAACGACGGTGACGAAAACACAAAAACAAACGTGGTTCGGGGAGCGGCCGCTCATGACCCAAGCGCTCGCAGTCTATCTCTGCCCTTTCTGCTCTGCGCTACCATATTGGTCACCGCTTCGCGCGCTTCTCCTCTCCTTTTTTCTGCGGCCGCTCGCCCTATGGCTCCGCCGTCGATGTGCCAGGCTTTCTCCGTATAGAGGAGGCTATGGTGGGGGCGACCCTTTAGTGCGATGTTCAGTCGCGGGAAAATCCGATCCTCATCGCCACTGAAGCAAAGTACAAGGATGATGGAAACCCGAAGCTTTTATTCCGGAAGAACGGCACTTTTGGATCGCCGACGCCGGTCAGCTTCTGGTCACGAGCCTGGGCGCAAGGAGTGCGCTCCTGGGCACGTCAGTCTCACGCGCAGAGCGCGTGGCGGGTGTCTGACTACACAACACAAACCAATTTGACTAGCTCGGAGCACGTGGAGCGAAAGCTTCGCGCTGCAGAACCCAGGATACTGGGTTCAATTCCCGCCCCTGCCCGTTTCGATCTGGATGAGCATCGTACCGGCGTGCGGTCGTGTATCACTACTGCGTGGTGCACGTTAAAGACCCCAGGCTAGCGGTTTGTACTGCACTGGCTAAATTGCTCATCTACAGCTGGGAGACTCGTCGCCCTTGGAGGCAGACCAAGTTCTAGGCTGTATAAACATACACACAACCCAATTTTTTAATTTGACTACACCTAATTTTTAACAAAACGCTTTTTCGTGTAATTTTGACTAATTTCTGAGCTTGCTAAAGAAGTTCACTGAACCTTTTAAAAAGGAAGCTCCCCTTATTAAATGCTCCCTTTATTACATGCTTCAAACGGGTCACGACAACTAACACAATATTTCCTATGTAGAGCCATAAACACCATGAGCTGAAATGATCGAGCGACGACCGAAACATACCCTTTGTGCGGACACTACGCGAGAAGTTGAAATATGAACAAAAGATGGCATGCGGACAAGTTTCCGGAGGCTACTGGGCCTGGTCATGCTTGATAAATGTGCGCGATTTCTGCGCATGTGCTTTTATATTGGGTGTTTGCAGGTAATATCACGATTTGCTTGTTCATACATTGAAATAAAAAATAAACTAGTCTCGGAACCACATGCCCCAACAATGAAGACAGCGTCATGCCATAAAAGGGGAAGCCAAAAGTTGAGTCCAGTCTCACTGAAGTTCTACCAAAATGCGAAAAAGGAACCACCTTAAAGGGACCATGAAATGATTCTGAAATCGAATTTCATTCACCGGGCGTCGTAAAAGGTGTGAAAAGAAACACAAAAACACAAAAATAGGGAGCCAAAAAAATTCTTTGCTATAGAACTTTTAAAAGAAAACTGGACTCTTTTGCGCCTTCTTTCCTTCGAAAGCTCTCTGCCTGTTCACTGCTATGCATCCGCGGAACTGCAGCACGTCAGCCGAATCCACGTCGCCTATTGGGTAAGCGCCTACCTCACCAGCACCGCAATCATAAACAATAAATAGCCGGCAAATGTTTCCTAGAAGTTTTGTTAAATAATATTCAGATCCACATTTTGTAGCATAATTAGAGATGTGTGGCGAAAATTGCCAAATTTGATAATGCTGAGAGCCAAGCGCCATCTATCGTGTGGTAAACGAAGCTGAGAGCCAGCTCCGCCAGCTCCGGAGCTGTCCTTTTTACGATCAAATCAGCATGGCCGACAGCGTCGCTTGGTCACCGTGGTCACGACGACCAACGAACGTTTATTTTTTTACGTGTTCTTCTCGCGCGTCCCGACTGGTCCCGACTTCAAGCAGCAAGAAAAAAAGTACTTGAAACACGCCATGACGAACAAGAGCGCTGGATCCGCAAACACCCGAGACAAGCTGAAACGGCAACTTTGGCAGATAGGCCTAGCAGCCATTCCGCAGCGTTGCATTCGACGGTACTTGACCAAGACAGTGCCCACGACCGGCTGGCGTGCTGAATGGAATATGCCCGCGCGACCCTTGTGGACCCTTCCCGTATTATAGTTTGATCGCTGACCTCAATTTTAGATTAAGAGGTGAGGTCAATCTTTTCCCTTTGTCATTTCCTTGTTTTCCGAGGCAGTGTTGACGAACACTGTCGTCGGAGAGTAAAGGAACTTTCGTCGATTCTATCTTCTTGTTTTGTGTGATATAGAGCTCGAATAAACGCCGTATGGATTACCTTCGTAACACGGTATGTACGCTTTGTTATTAGTTTGCCATTTTTATTCTGACACGACTGCATGTCACTGTCGAGCTATAACAGTTCGTGGGAGCTACGCGCAATGCCGGTCCAACCTTCCTTTGCAGAGTGTCAAGTCAGTATCGAGTCGCAATCGTAAAATATCGGTCCCGAAGCGCTTACCAACAGCGTAAATACAGCACTTCCATCAAACGCGCGCGAACACTCCGAGTGTGAACAGGTATTTACGTGGCTCTTGCTGACACTGTCGTAGTTCAAACGTATCTTTTTTAACGTCGGCTCGCTCTTGCATCTCCGAGGCAGCGAAAAAACGCCGCGGCAATTTGTTTCTATCTACGTCGCTTTGCAAACGACTGACACGGGCCGCCTTTTACCAACAATGACAGTTGGGTTGACTTCTGGAGTCTTCCACGGAAGACTCGCCGCACTTCCCAACAGGCATACCGGCGTATGGGACTAGTCCCATGCGGTCGCTGTAGCGAAAAATATCTCATTGAATTTCGCTCAGCTGCGATGTGTCCACGGCAATCGCGGCGATGAGGGGCGCCGATTCAGAAAATACGTCGGTGCCATCAGCGCAGTAAAACCTACCGGCGCACCCCCAATTCGCCGCCGCTGACGCTTCCATTCTACAGCCGAGAGAACTTCCGGTTCCTGTCCCAGCGTACGTCACGACCGTCAAAATTACGCCGCAACTTGTTTTGCGGTCAGTGGGAGAGAAAGAAAAAGTCGATATTTCATTATTTTTTTGTGTAGAAGTTAATGAACCGAGACGAAAACGGATGCCTGTTCGGCATTCAGTGAACGTTGAAGGTTTAATGTAAAAGTTATCTGGCAAAAGTAAAAAGGTCATTTCATGGTCCCTTTAATCATATTGCCGTGGCCTCAGCACTCTCGTGCGGATGCTACTTCTCGTTGCTGTATTTTGGTGCTTCTTTTTGACGCGCAGCCCTATCCAACTTGCGACCGGAGCCAATCGGTCCCGGTCGAGCGTATTGGTCACATTGCTCGCATGTTCCCGTTTCCGCTTTGTGTGTCAACTCCACGCGGCTTACGCGCTCGGCAGCAGTGGCGGCAAAGAGAGCATCCGCTAAACCTCGTCGTCGCATTTTTGCAGAAGTCGGATCTGCTGACCGCTGAACGCATTGGCCCTGGGATCGTCAACGTGCGTAACTGCTGACCGCTGAACGCATTGGCCGTGGGATCGTCACCGCACGAAGAGACACGAGACGAAGCCAGCGGGGCCACGTCATC